>JACXGK010002722.1:0-11956 GCA_016801125.1 Novumbra hubbsi
CATTTCACCTCATGTTCCTGTGTAGTGTATATTGATGATGTGGTATCACACATTTCACCCCATGTTCCTGTGTAGTGTATATTGATGATGTGGTATCGCACATTTCACCCCATGTTTCTGTGTAGTGTATATTGATGATGTGGTATCACACATTTCACCCCATGTTCCTGTGTAGTGTATATTGATGATGTGGTATCGCACATTTCACCCCATGTTTCTGTGTAGTGTATATTGATGATGTGGTATCGCACATTTCACCCCATGTTCCTGTGTAGTGTATATTGATGATGTGGTATCACACATTTCACCTCATGTTCCTGTGTAGTGTATATTGATGATGTGGTATCACACATTTCACCTCATGTTCCTGTGTAGTGTATATTAATGATGTGGTATCACACATTTCACCTCATGTTCCTGTGTAGTGTATATTAATGATGTGGTATCACACATTTCACCTCATGTTCCTGTGTAGTGTATATTGATGATGTGGTATCACACATTTCACCTCATGTTCCTATGTAGTGTATATTGATGATGTCATGAAGCTGTGTCAGCGGTCTCCATCTGAAGGCTGGAATTCTGTCATCATTCTGGTCCCTGTTCGCCTGGGAGGTGACATCATCAACCCTACCTACATCAAGTGTGTCAAAGTAAGTGTCAGGGCCGAATGGCATGTTAACGACACACACACACACACACACACACACTGACAGCTACGAAACCATACCCAGTGGGACAATGGCAACCATGCTTGTTCTCGTTTGCCCGTAGAACCTACTGAGTTCCGAACACTGCATTGGAATCATTGGCGGAAAACCCAAACACTCTCTGTTCTTTGTTGGATATCAAGGTGTGTATGTGTTCTTCCCATTGTCACTCTGTTCAGCAACATTTTATCAGGCTTCGTACCCTGACTCTGACCTTGTCTCCTGAGCTAGACGAGCAGCTGTTGTACTTGGACCCCCACTACAGCCAGTCGACAGTGGATGTTACACAGGATAACTTCCCATTAGAGGTAATGGAAACTGCTCTTCCATTTTGGCTCTACTAAGACATTGTGCCCCTGACAACACAGTCTCACCAGAAACTCCCCTTAATGGATCGTCTTCTCCATTCCCCCAGTCTTTTTACTGTAAGTATCCTAGGAAGATGTCCTTCAGTCGAATGGACCCCAGCTGCACTATAGGCTTTTATGCCAAGAGCCAGAAGGAGTTTGAGTCACTTTGCTCAGATCTTAGCAAGGTATGTGGCACTGTGGATCCAAATGAAAGGAATAGGCTAATCATGGATTTGAATCCTGGACACGATAATCTTGTACATTGTAATGAAATTTGCATATTTGAAGTTAAAGCTGTATGCCCATATAAGGTTCACAGGACGTCTGGAATATAATATGGTTCAGTAGCAATGAGCCAAGTACATAATTCCTCTGTCATAATACCAATGGTTATGGTTTATTGATATTATGGGTAGTAAGAGTTCTGGCCCTAACATTCACCTCATGTTTGCTAGGCTCTCTCATCAACAACAGAGAAGTACCCCATCTTTACCATCGCAGGAAGTCAGGGCCAGGATGGGGTGCAGGAGGATGATATCAATGCACCCCCAAATTCGATCACCCACATTCTCCCCAGGAACCAGCAGAGGCTGAGAAGGACAAACACTAATGACAGCATGGAGGAGTTTGTGTTACTGTGAACGGACTGAATGTGCCCTGAATGGTCCAGCAGGAACTATCATTCATAACACAAACACTTCCATACTGATACTGAACTGAGCCACCGTATTGCCATTACTGACAGGGAGGGACAGGCTGTAATGTCAGTCTCCCTCCCCAACTTAATTCACCAATAACCAGGCCTGGCGAGGTGTTGTTGAATAAAAAAGGGAGATGATGCTACTGTCATGTATTTATTTAGCTGAATATGTATTATTTTAGGGTTACATGGTTTTATGAATGAAAAAGAAGGTTTTTATGTAATGTTTTTATTTTATTTAATATGGTTATGGTGGCTTGGCGATTAAAGGGTTGTTGAATGTCTCTATGTTGCGTACTTCAGGAATCAACGACATGCAGTCCCAGATATCTTGTTTGTAGGCAACATCAGACTTGAGTATTGAAAATAAAATTTACTCGACAGTCAGCTAAAAGACACTGACATAGTTTCTACACCGCAGTACTAAAGTATTTTGTCAATTATTAGACTGAACTCTGAGATGTCATGTGACAGGATGTCTGCTCTGTTAATGGATTAATAAATTGGATTCTTTAGGCTATATTCTTCAGGAAGGTTTAGCATGTCAATAAATTATAAATAAGTTGACTTAAACACAAACAGACCAGGCCTAGTGTCTGTTTTGTGTGACATTTTGAATGATAATAAATAGTTTTTGCTAGGTGGAATAATATATGTATATTGATGATCTCATGTACAGTCTTTGCAAATGCAAGCTGCAATTATGTATATCTAACCATTTAGAAATGTTGACCCTAGTTGTCACGCATTGGCCTCTATTAAAACACCCAGATGGGCTTTTCTGGTGGCGGCGTTCAAGAGCATAACCGCAATGCATCATGGGTAAATTGTGACTGACTGATCTACAAAGTGTGTTCTATGATGCAAGATGATTTGCAGATCACACAGTCCGCAGTCACTTGCAGTTGTTTCTCTCCAACATCCAACGTCGTTGAAAGAAGTCCGCATCTCAATATATGTAATGCCATATAACTTTTTGTACACTAACCCCAATTAGGTTAATATAAACGACCCATCCCCCACGTAGACATACTTCCCCCGCATTCCTCCCTGCAATGGTGCCTCGACTGGGCATGCGCACTGATATACCAGTGGTTCAGTCGGATGGACGCGTGTAGTTGTCGCTCAGCGGTAGTTGTAGAGGGGGGCGCTCGTGTATCACTGTAGCGGTGGTTAGGGCCGTTCCTTGGCGATACAATCAGACGAGAACGGGAGGGTGAGAGGGAAAAAGCTAACTGGCTAGGTCGCTCTTTGTTTCTAGTAGCTTTGGAAAGGGACCTACCGGCGAACGGTGATTTCACTGTAAGTCAGATTCAGAAGTCTTACTCTTTTAAATACTGTCAATGTCATGCTTATTTACATTCTTGATTGGTATTTTCCAATTTTAAACATGTAGTTTATCTAGGTTAGAAGGAACAGGACTCACTTACAGTACTAGCCTGCAGCGGTGGCGGTAGAGTGAAATGAATGAATTTAGTTTTGTGGGAAATGTATCTAGACAAGAAGGTTAGGGTACCGGATGCCGTATGGCTCATTCAACCGACAATTTTTATATGAACTTAATAAAAGAGACAAATTCGAAAGATTGTTACGAGAGCATGGTCGGCTAACACCAGACGCTGTGCCTTTACAAGCTAACGTTACGGCAGTGGTTCTTTGTGTTTTTGTTAATCGCACGTATTGTATTATAAACAAAAATAGTTCCCGGCATACATCTACTTTACCCCGTCGCACACGTTAATGGTTTATGAACCCCATTGTACTAGTTGGGTTGTAGACAAACCTAACAGAGTTTATGTATTTACATTGTATTGCTAACGTTAGCTTAGTAGTTAAGCTATGCTATCTAGCTATGTGGCTACATTTTGTATGCGGGCTAAGTTAGCAAACGATTGGTAAACGACGTTACGCTTTTTATTTACTGTAGTTAATCTATTTGTTAACGTTACCAGATTACAGCCACTGATTTGATTTGACCAACTCAAATGTAAAAACCAGCAGCTGCGTTCTGCTACCTAATAAGATCTTTGTTTTGCTTTGGTTATTTGAATAGCTAGTAGGGGGGGCAGGAACAGATAGTGCTAGCTAGCATCTGGCCAAGTTGTCGGTACTAGTGGCCGGTACTAACTACCAAGCTGGTGCTCCCCCTTCCCTAACAGTATACTAAAAGTTTAATCGATAACTAGTAGCCGACGAGTGGGGAAAAACTCACACAAAATATTCTCAAATAGTTGAAGCAAAGTTTTCTATACTTTTATTTTCACTACAGTAATAAAATGGCTGGTACCACAGCAGTCACGGTGTTGACATATTTACCCACACAGCTGGATTTCTGTTTACAAGCGTTTCCTTGTTGGGAGCTGTGCATGGCTGTGTAGCTACTGACTAATCCTTGTCTATGCAAAAGATTCTTTACCCTTGCCAATCTTCGCATAAGCTTTAATATTAATTTGTATTTTGAGCTGAAGGTTGTTGTCAGTGCTATTAGTAATGGTATCACAGTTTATAGGACTTTTGGCTCAACAAATATGTACATACTCTTATATGGAGCATTGTTTGTGTTTGGATAATCAGCTACCCTATTTGTACTTGTGTTAATATGCACAATTTACAAAACATGCACATGTACTGGAATCTAGTTTGTCTACTACCAAATAGCTAACATCTTAAAAAAATGGTTTTAATCCAACTAGTATTTTTTTATCATTTGGTCACATCTGAGAATAAAGCACTAAGACAACACAACACAAAATGTATTAATTGTTAATGGCTACACTGAGATCATATGGTCCAATCTTAGTAAATGCTGGTCAGTAGCTCATCTTTAATTTGTCTTCTCTGCAGAGTGGAGCTTGCTGCTGTCACAATCCCAGGCTCCACTGAGAGATGTCCACCCCCGACCCCCCCATGGGAGGGACCCCCCGGCCGGGCCCCTCCCCAGGACCGGGGCCATCTCCAGGAGCCATGATGGGCCCCAGCCCTTCCCCAGGCTCGGCTCATAGCATGATGGGACCCAGCCCAGGCCCTCCGGTCTCTGGACACCCACACCCTCAACAGGGGCCATCGGGATATCCTCAGGAGAACATGCACCAGATGCACAAAGTAGGACCGGATAGGGGAATATGAGGATAAGACTATAATATGTGTCGGGCTGAACTTTGTCAAAGCTTCTTTTTTTCTTGTCTTTTTAAGTGCTGCAATGCCCGACACAAATATATGCATGCTTTTGGTCATTGTGCACCAATTGTTATTGTTTAAATTATTTCTGGCCAATCAGATGAATTTCTGATGCTCTTTCTGATTTGCCTTGTGTTTTATTAGACACATCTTATTTGATAAAAAAACTGCCTGTCAGGCATGAAACAGCTGATTGTGTGGAGAAACCATGTCTTGCTAACACCAGAGTTATATTAGTTTGCCAGTGCTCATTGCGGCTCATTGAAAGGGCTTTTATGTTACTGTTTCGTTAAGTTATTGTGTCTTTCACAGTTGTATTCTGTTTGTTACTCCCCATCAAATTAGTTGACGCTAGAAATAACAACCAAATAACTAGCATTGCGTGATGGCTCAGTTTTTCTACTGCGTTTTGTCGTATTGTTGCTTTATAGAATACTGCTTTCAATGACCTGATGATCTCCTTGGGCCATATAGGCTGTTAATTTGTGGAATATTAATTTCAATACATTTAGGGTTCTCATTTGTACAGTTTAATCTCAGATTATTGATAATGTGAACCGACATTTGATCTTCAGACTTGGGTTCAGATATCAGATGTCTGTAATGAATGAATGTGAGAAACATAATGAGAAAATCAGCAGCACATGGGCAAGATAAGTTACAGGGGCAACTACCCAAATAATATCTATATGCATAGTAGCTTTTTGAATGCTTAATGTTAGAATTGCTAGAAAATGCTGCTGGTAATAATTTAGCAACTTGAAACACCACCCAGTAATTTGCATTGTGTATGGAAAGGCTTTCCCCAAATCTTGTTGTTTTTCAATTGATAGCAAAAAACATCTGCTACAGAAACGATAATAACCACACTGTACTGACATTCTGGTGATAAAATGTAAGGATAACTACGATCAGAGATCAAAATAAATACTTTTGCCTTGACCTACGCCCGCTTGTGTTAAATCAATATAGGGAACATAATTCTATCCACTTTGTTAACAGTGATGTAAAACAAATCACACCTTTAAAGTAATATTTAATAAACATTATTAATTAGGGAAAGTGTTTTTATTAATTTGAATGTATTTATATATCATTGTGTCTTAGCATTCCTTTTCCCTCTATCTGGTGATGACACAAAGATTCTGAAAGTGGATAGAATCTAATCTCATTAAGATATCAATACGCTAAAATAACTAATTTCTGAACTGCACGCCAATACGTAAACATGCTATCCATTCCTTTTCCTTTCGTTGGATTAGCAGAATGACCGCTTGTTCATTGTTCTTTACTTCTAAACGTGCCTTCTAAGACGTGTATGTCAACGTATTTATGTGTGGCCTTTGTCTCGCAGCCAATGGACGGCATGCACGAGAAGGGCATGCCTGAAGACCCTCGCTACGGACAGATGAAGGGAATGGGCATGAGACCAGGGGCCCACAGTGGAATGGGTCCCCCACCCAGCCCCATGGACCAACATTCCCAAGGTACCGTACCGGAGGGAACGCTGACATTATTGTGACGAAGCCAGGAAGCCGGCACGGCGCGTGTTCTGAGTATGGGTATTTACTACTGTTGCCTTTAAAGCCAGTAACCTGAAACGGGGGCATGTTACCTCTTGTTGCGCTCTTGTGTGTTAAACACTGCCCGCTTCCTGGTTTGGTTTTCTGTTCATAATGTCGGTTCGCATCAGCAGGAGCCCAATGAAAGGGCGGGGCTGCCTGCTTCCCTTTTCAGACTGCAACACTGGCAGCGTCTGGGGCAAAACCACACAGACTAAACTACAGGGGGCGGGGGGGTTCATTACCTGTTTTGTTGGGGCTGGTGGTTTTACCTGTCCATGTCCGTCATGACTGATAGTTGAAGTTTTAGTATCATCTCTCCAGCTGGAAATGGAGATGGTCACGTGACTAGTCATTGTGCTGCTCTTTAACTTCTGTTAGTGTCCATTGGACCTATTTTTGTTGTATCTAGCCGTTTAATGAATAAATGAAAATCGTCTCTTTTATTCAGAGAAAGTGGCTTTTCTCATCCATGCTGTTGTCACTTCCACAGGATACCCTTCCCCGCTGGGGGGTTCTGAGCACGCTCCCAGCCCCGTTCCGGCCAACGGCCCGACCCCCGGCCCGATGATGCCGTCGGGCCCTAGTGGTGTCCCCATGGAGGGCGGGGACTCCCAGGCCATGGGCCAGCAGAACCGTGGCGGTGTCCCGGGCCCAAGTGTGGGTCCGGGGCCGGGCGGTGTGGGGCCAGGTGGACCCACCCCTTTCAACCAGAACCAGCTGCACCAGCTCCGGGCCCAGATCATGGCCTACAAGATGCTGGCCCGCAGCCAGCCCCTCCCGGACCACCTGCAGATGGCGGTGCAGGGCAAGAGGCCCATGCCAGGGATGCAGCAGCAGCCCGGGATGCCCAACATGCCCCCATCAGCGGGTCCTGGGGCGGGGCCCGGACAGCCCCCAGCCAATTACAACAGACCTCATGGTGAGTGGGGATGGGCCCCTGAGATCTTCTGACGCGCAGTATGTTGGATAGTTCGGCAGCTCTATCAATGTCACGCTAATGCGCATCATTTTGCGGTCAATGTTGCACAAAACCTTTTCAAATTTCAAACAAAGAAATTGTCTTCTGAATTGGGAACAGGGACCCCTTGTGGTGAAACTTAAAAAGACTTACAGGCACCATTTTCTGTGTCAGCTAGATTTCAGTCTATATCAATGTGAATGAGTGGTCAGATTGCATCTGATCATATTCGATACCCCTCTGTCTTCTAGCAGGAATGGTAGGGCCCAATATGCCACCTCCAGGACCCTCAGGTGTTCCTCCTGGTATGCAGGGACAGCCCACCAACGGTCCCCCTAAACAGTGGCCTGAAGGTGAGCCTCCATTGGTTGTTTGGGCTGTGGTTTGTATGCAAGTGCTGTAGTAAGGGTGGTTAAGGTGCACTGATAAATCTTGGCCATTATTCATATAACATAATCAGCCCGTACAGGTTTTGCCCTTTCTGTATTTGGGTTCTCTCGCATAAAGCAATAGGAAATGTTGCTTCTGATGTTTGTAGATTCGAGAAATGCAAATTCAATCATAATGTTTTTTGTTTATATATTTCAATAACAAAACCTTCGAATTATGCACAATGCATAAATAAGTGTGTGTGGGTGTGTATGTATATATGATACAAATTTCTATAAAATGCACATTATTTCAGTAATTGTACATTATACAGTTCAATGTAAATGTAGTAAATTTGCAATTATAACTTAGAACACAGTATAAAAGAGTATAATTAACAATAAAACCAAAACTAGCTTTGAAAACACGGCACAACACTACAAAAACCATCAGCCGTTTTAAAGCAATTGGCTGAAGCTTAATATTGCATTACTTTCCTGTGCTCATCCAATATGGTCGCTAGCCGATATATCGGTCAAACCCTAATATCTGCAGTGGTTTTAGTCTGTGTTGTCTGCTCTACGATGCCATTGTCACCGAACATTAAACACGCAACCAGATATGCTCTCTAAAACGCTGAAATAATAACGCCAGCCACTCTTTGGATATGTTCTAGGGCCCATGGTGAATGCTGCCGCTCCTTCCACTGCTCCCCAGAAGCTCATTCCCCCCCAGCCCACTGGCCGACCCTCCCCGGCTCCCCCTTCTGTTCCTCCTGCTGCCTCACCCGTCATGCCCCCCCAGACCCAGTCCCCTGGGCAACCCTCCCAGCCCCCACCGATGGTGCTGCACCAGAAGCAGAACCGCATCACGCCCATCCAGAAGCCCCGTGGCCTGGACCCGGTGGAAATCCTCCAGGAGAGGGAGTACCGGCTGCAGGCCCGCATCACCCACCGCATCCAGGAGCTGGAGCATCTGCCCGGGTCTCTGGCCGGGGACCTCCGGACCAAAGCCAACATCGAGCTCAAGGCCCTGCGGCTGCTCAACTTCCAGCGGCAGCTGCGCCAGGAGGTGGTGGTGTGCATGCGTCGCGACACGGCCCTGGAGACGGCCCTCAACGCCAAGGCCTACAAGCGCAGCAAGCGCCAGTCCCTCCGGGAGGCACGCATCACAGAGAAACTGGAGAAGCAGCAGAAGATCGAGCAGGAGCGCAAGCGGCGGCAGAAGCACCAGGTGCCGGACTCTTTCCCCGAGACCCCAATGTCTGTCGCCCGTGAACTCGCTAGACCTTCCGGGCGCCGTGTGTCGTGCGGTGCGATGTTGACGTCCTGGTTTTTTTGTTTTTGTAGGAATACCTCAACAGCATTCTTCAGCATGCTAAGGACTTCAAGGAGTACCACCGCTCCATCACTGCCAAACTGCAGAAGGCCACCAAAGCCGTGGCCACGTACCATGCCAACACGGAGCGCGAGCAGAAGAAGGAGAACGAGCGTATCGAGAAGGAGAGGATGAGGAGGCTGATGGTGAGTTGCTTGCCCCAGTGGCCTGGTCCCCCTCCTGGTGTCCCCCCCCCCGTAACACCCGTCCATGTGTGTCGCCCTCCAGGCCGAGGACGAGGAGGGCTATCGTAAGCTCATCGACCAGAAGAAGGACAAGCGCCTGGCCTACCTGCTGCAGCAGACGGACGAGTACGTGGCCAACCTCACGGACCTGGTCCGAGCCCACAAGGCCGACCAGGCCCTCAAGGACAAGAAGAAAAAGAAGAAGAAGAAGAAGAAGGTGAGTCGGAAAAGTGTTTCGTTGTTGACCTGCAGCCCGTTGTGTGACTGCGATGTGGGGAAACTGATCCGAACTCCATGTTCCCCAGAAGCCAGAGAATGCAGAGGGTCAGCCTCCTGCCCTGGGACCAGACGGAGAGGTGAGTTTGGGACTCCTAGGATTTGAGCTGGAGGCAATGTTCGGAGACCCTGGTTCATGTTTCTGATAAAATCTGGATCCCTTCCTTCCTCGTTTTCTTTGGAGGTTTCTTTCTCTGCCACCAGTTCAAGAGAAACAATGAATACCATGAACAATAACCCCATCATCCAGCTAATATAGGATGTTTGTTTTAATGAAAAATTGCCTTAATGATGCTATGATGACAAAAAGAAAGCCCACTTGTTTCCTAGGTCCATGTAGCTTGGTTGTAGGGTTTTTTGTAGTTTTTTTTCCCTGTTTCTCAAGGCCACAGAAAGATTTATTTAATTTACTGTGAGATGATCATATTGGCAGTCATATTCCAGAGTCTTTGTTGCGGTTTTCCAGCCGCTGGATGAGACCAGTCAGATGAGTGACCTGCCCGTGAAGGTGATCCACGTGGACAGTGGGAAGATCCTGACGGGGCTGGATGCTCCCCGCGCTGGCCAGCTGGATGCTTGGCTGGAGATGAACCCTGGGTCAGTTAAACATAGCGACAGCTGGATTGGAGACACCATTTTCAGTCTAAATGGCCAAAAGCAAATAACCACGCTTTGGCTAACCGTTAGAACCATGTTCCCCTGCAGGTACGAAGTAGCTCCTCGTTCCGACAGTGAGGACAGCGGCTCTGAGGAGGAAGAGGTATGTGGCCTGTTGTCACCTCCCGTATAAGGAGGTAACCTATAGTGGCCTGTCTCGCATCATGAGGGACAGACCAACATGGACGCCGCTGTTAGGGACAGATCTTCACTGCAGGATGCACAGAGCCGGCATAAGCCAGATCACCCCCTCAGAGACCCGTTGAGCCTGTGTCTGAGCTCTCCCCCTGTACCTCCAGGAGGAGGAGGAGGAGCCCCAGCCCTCCCAGGCTCCTACCGAGGAGAAGAAGAAGATCCCGGACCCTGACACGGAGGAGGTTTCGGAGGTGGACGCCCGCTACATCATTGAGGAGGCCAAGCAGGATGTGGACGATGAGTATAACAGCGCAGAGGCTGCGTTCGCCCGGGGCCTGCAGTCTTACTACGCCGTGGCCCACGCCGTCACCGAGACGGTGGACAAACAGTCCTCGCTGCTGGTCAACGGGCAGCTGAAGCACTACCAGGTACGCGAGGGATCTGGTTGACGTGGTTCCTCTTGATTGCCATGTGACTGTGAGGTGTTGTCGCCATGTGACTGTGAGGTGTTGTCGCCATGTGACTGTGCCTGTCCTTTCAGATCAAGGGCTTGGAGTGGCTGGTGTCCCTGTACAACAACAACCTGAACGGCATCCTGGCTGATGAGATGGGTCTCGGCAAGACCATTCAGACCATTGCCCTCATCACTTACCTCATGGAGTACAAGCGCATCAACGGCCCCTTCCTGATCATCGTTCCTCTCTCGTGAGTTCCTCTCCGCTACAGGATCGGGTTCCATTGGCCCGTCGCTACACCTGTGCTCACCTCTAGGTGGCAGCGCAGGGTGCTGTGGTAATCCGTTTGTCTCCCATCTTTGTTTTCAGAACTCTGTCCAACTGGGTGTATGAGTTTGATAAGTGGGCTCCAACTGTGGTTAAAGTTTCTTACAAAGTGAGTAGACCCTTTCCCCGCCTGTTTCGGGTGTCCGTTTGACCGAGGCATTGCATGTGGCCTGTATGGACGTGTGAATTCTTTGATTGTAGTTTATTTCAGAGCCCTCAAAGTACATTCTTAAGCAAGGGCGCGTTAGGAGGTACTTGGGGCCCCCGGTCTCCTATTCCCCCTGCTGGTGTTGATGCGTGTCCGGGTGTGTCTGTGCAGGGCTCCCCTCAAGCCCGCCGGGCCTTCCTCCCCATCCTGCGCAGCGGCAAGTTCAATGTGCTGCTCACCACCTACGAGTACATCATCAAAGACAAGCAGGTTCTGGCTAAGGTAGGTTGGCATCTCCTCAAATCCCGTAACGGAGACCCGCTTGACCGATGCGCCTCACGGTGACAGTGCCTGGCCCTCTGCCCTTCCCTCGGTAGCTGCGCTGGAAGTACATGATCGTGGACGAGGGCCATCGCATGAAGAACCACCACTGTAAGCTGACCGTGGTTCTGAACACCCACTACCTGGCCCCGCGGCGCCTGCTGCTGACCGGCACCCCGCTGCAGAACAAGCTGCCGGAGCTCTGGGCCCTGCTCAACTTCCTGCTGCCCACCATCTTCAAGTCCT
>JACXGK010002722.1:12056-35389 GCA_016801125.1 Novumbra hubbsi
TCGCCATGGCTGGAGAGAAGGTGAGTGGTTCAATGCCCCCTTCGCCATGACTGGAGAGAAGGTGAGTGGTTCAATGCCCCCTTCGCCATGACTGGAGAGAAGGTGAGTCCCGCGGTGTGCTGGGCGTGGTTTGGCGGCGACGTCGCGGCTGGCTTCTTACTCTGGGCTGCCCCCCCCCCCCAGGTGGATCTGAACGAGGAAGAGACCATTCTGATCATCCGTCGTTTGCATAAAGTGCTCCGCCCCTTCCTGCTGCGTCGACTGAAGAAGGAGGTGGAGGCCCAGCTGCCCGAGAAGGTCTTGTTCTTTTCAGTCCCCCGAAAGACAGCCTGGATTAACCCATCGGATGCCATTTGAGTGGGCCGGTCGATTGAATGTGTTAACCCGTCGTCCCCCCGTGTGTCCCTAGGTGGAGTATGTGATCAAGTGTGACATGTCGGCCCTGCAGAGGGTGCTCTACAGACACATGCAGGCCAAGGGAGTGCTGCTCACCGACGGCTCTGAGAAGGACAAGAAGGTAGGGCGTGATGGAGATCTACATTTATGTCTGGATTGTAGTGCTGGGGTGGGGGGCACTGGGCATGGAGTGATGGACATGGGGCGGGGGGCACAGGGCATGGAGTGATGGGCATGGAGACTGACCAAGGACTCTGTTGTATTTCAGGGTAAAGGAGGCACCAAGACCCTGATGAACACCATCATGCAGCTGAGGAAGATCTGTAACCATCCATACATGTTCCAGCAGATCGAGGTACACCACGGTTCCCATAACTCGTCCATCAACGGAGTACATGTTGATGTGCACTAATACGCTGGAACTCTTCTGTTCGCAGGAGTCTTTCTCTGAGCATTTAGGGTTCACGGGAGGTGTCGTTTCAGGGTAAGTGCCTGCTCGCGATACTTCTAGAAGCTTCACAGTGTAGTGGTTGACGTGTTGGTTAAGTCTGCCCCGCCCCTGCTCACGTCCTCATCCCCTCCCAGACCCGACCTCTACCGCGCTTCTGGGAAGTTTGAGCTGCTTGATCGCATCCTGCCCAAGCTGAGGGCCACGGACCACAAGGTGTTGCTGTTCTGTCAGATGACTTCCACTATGACCATCATGGAGGACTACTTTGGCTGGCGCAACTTCAAGTACCTCCGTTTGGACGGTGAGAGGCTGGGAAGGCGATTTTGCCCGGTAGCTGGTGCAGTGAAAATGTTATTCAAGACTAGTTACCACAAGAGGAAACCCCCACAACGATGTGGGCGGTGTTCTACCTCCTCAGTGGCCCCTCAGGGTCCTTTTCGAGCACACGCTGTGGTCACCACATTTGCATATCCCTCCTACGGTTATCCTATAGAAACACGGTTGCCTAACACTGTTGATCGTCTCCATAGGAACCACCAAGGCTGAGGACCGTGGGATGCTGCTGAAGACCTTCAATGACCCGGCCTCTCAGTACTTTGTGTTCCTGCTCAGCACCAGAGCCGGAGGGCTGGGCCTCAACCTGCAGTCTGCTGACACCGTCATTATATTCGACTCTGACTGGAACCCACATCAGGTACGGCTCTTCACCGGGGCAATTTGGCTGTGGCATTGTGATCTTGTCACCTGAGCGTGTCTGGTGTTGTTCTGGTGGATCTCCGATGTAGAACGGTAGTCACGAGCTAGCGTGTCTCCCATCTCTCCAACAGGACCTGCAGGCCCAGGACCGAGCCCACCGCATCGGGCAACGGAACGAGGTCCGCGTCCTGCGTCTCTGCACCGTCCAGAGTGTGGAGGAGAAGATCCTGGCCGCAGCCAAGTACAAGCTGAACGTGGACCAGAAGGTCATCCAGGCCGGCATGTTCGACCAGAAGTCGTCGAGTCACGAGCGCCGGGCTTTCCTGCAGGCCATTCTGGAGCACGAGGAGCAGGACGAGGTCGGGGCCCAGGGGGGCTGGCGCGCAGGCGGGGCGTTGGTGGGTGTGACGCCAATCCTGATGCCACACGCCACCCTGCCTACTGTTCATCTCTTTCTCCCCTTCAGTCTTCTTTCTCTCTATTCCATTTAAAAAAAAAATCTCCTTTTCCCCGCTTGCAGTCTGTTATACGTGGAAATGCAATGAAGCTCTCTTTCACTTACAGCAACATTTCTGCCGTTTCAACAATTTTACTATCATCAGTTCTTGACTTGTTAGCCAGATGCTATCAGCTTGTTTATGTCGTCTTCTATTCTTGACCATTTTTAGGAGCCGCATTTTTTTCTGCACCGTCCTGTCCATCAGGACACTCTTCCAATCATGTTCTATTTGACATTGTATGATACCTCCATAACTGATGAGCATTTAAGTCTAGTTCAGAGGCACCAATAGCAGCCCCGTGCTCACCTTTGAACCTTTCGTGGTCTATAGGAGGAGGACGAGGTGCCTGATGACGAAACCGTCAACCAGATGATAGCCAGGAGCGAAGAGGAGTTTGACCAGTTCATGGTAAGTCCCGTCATTTTTCAAGACTTCAGATGCCGGATTCTAGCGTCTGTTAGCTACACTCGGAGACGGCTCTTAAAGGCGGTCTTGTCTCGCTGCAGCGCATGGACCTGGACCGGCGCCGCGAGGACGCCCGCAACCCCAAGAGGAAGCCCCGTCTGATGGAGGAGGACGAGCTGCCCACCTGGATCATAAAGGACGACGCCGAGGTGGAGAGGCTCACCTGTGAGGAGGAGGAGGAGAAGATGTTCGGTCGTGGCTCTCGCCAGCGCAAGGAGGTGGACTACAGTGACTCGCTCACTGAGAAACAGTGGCTCAAGGTCGGCTACCCAACCGTGGTTGAAAAGGGCTTGAACCAACTTGACGGCCTTGAGAGACCGAGATCCCTGCTCTCCGTGTGACGCTGGTGTCTGCTTCCCCCTCAGGCCATCGAGGACGGTAACCTGGAGGACATCGAGGAGGAGGTTCGCCACAAGAAGACCACTCGGAAGCGCAAGCGAGACCGCGACGACGTGCCCGGGCCGGCCACGCCCAGCTCCAGCGGCGGAGGCCGCAGCCGCGACAAGGACGAGGAGGTCAAGAAGGCCAAGAAACGCGGGCGCCCCCCGGCCGAGAAACTGACCCCGAACCCCCCTTCCCTCACCAAGAAGATGAAGAAGGTGGTGGAGGCTGTCATCAAGTACAGAGACGGGTGAGTTGGAGGGCCGTCTGGGTAACGGTGTGCCTTGACAACCCGTCCTTTCATGGTACGAGCGTGTTGGACTAAGCTCCGATTCCCCTGTTGCCCTGTTTCACAGCAGCAATGGGCGTCAGTTGAGTGAGGTCTTTATCCAGCTGCCCTCACGCAAAGAGCTCCCAGAGTACTACGAGCTCATCCGCAAGCCTGTTGACTTCAGGAAGATCAAGGTATGGAGCTAACCTGTTCAAACCTCTCCGATAAGACCTGGACATTCCATGGTTATGGGAGGTTTGGAGTGACATGTTGCTCTCCAGTCCTGGTCTCCTCTTCTCCTATTCTAATGCCGCCTTCTCTTGGTCCTCCTCCAGGAGAGGATCCGCAGCCATAAGTACCGCAGTTTGAATGACCTGGAGAAGGATGTGATGCTGCTGTGTAATAATGCCCAGACCTTTAACCTAGAGGGCTCTCTGGTAAGTGGCCCCCTGACCGGAGTGGTCCAGTGAACAAGCAGATCTAAATATACAGGAATGAAAGTGATGCGTTCTCTGGCCGACAACCAATTTGACTCAAGCAGGAATAGGAAGTCAGGCAGTCAAGATGGTGTCTGTTTCATGTGGTTCAGTATGAACGCTGAGATTGAAACGCAATGTGAACTTATCAGCTTCTGGAGGCAGTCAGGCAAATCTGGTTACATTCAGATCAGGATGCACACAGAGTGCCTGTGTTCTCAGATGGTTAGTATTTATGAGACTGACGCTGGGGGTTTAATATGCTGGAAGCAATCCGGCTCCCTTCATATTTGTGTGCTGTCTCTTTCTCGCTCCCCCTCAGATCTACGAGGACTCCATTGTGCTGCAGTCAGTCTTTACCAGCGTCAGACAGAAGATTGAGAAGGAGGAGGACAGTGAGGGAGAGGACAGTGAAGAAGAGGAGGAAGAGGTTGACGAAGGCTCGGAGTCTGAATGTGAGTGTTAGTATTCTCATCTTCACTTACGGTTTCAACAATGTTATGATTTGGTTGAAGTAAATCGCATAATCACGGACCTCTCCGTCTGTCCGTCAGCTCGTTCGGTGAAGGTGAAGATCAAGCTGGGGAGGAAGGAGAAGGACGGTCGAGGGAGGAGCCAGCGCAGACGTGGCCGCGGCTCCCGGGCCAAACCCGTGGTGAGCGACGACGACAGTGATGAGGAGCAGGAGGAGGTGAGAAACGCCACAGACGGCATTCGCCCTAGTTGAACATTCACTCCGGTGCCCCGGGTTGGGGCGGAGAGCCCACAGCCAGTCACAGAACCTCCCTGCCCGTTATGCAGTGTCTCAGCTGTGTGCAAACGACCACACGACGAGTGTTATGGGGTAAGACGGACCTCACGCCCTATATGGAGGGTGGTCAGTTCTGCCTCCTGTTTGAGGTTCAATTAGAATTTGGACAGAGCCCCCACATGTCCTGACATGTCAATATTAGATCTTCTGAAGTCATTTGTTTGCCCTTTGTGGGTTTTTTTTGTTTTTCTATGAAAACCTTCCTGGCTGACGCTATTTATTAAATGAGTGTGTATATAACTTGGTGGTGTACGGAATACACCACAGATGTGTGTAGAGCTGTGTTTTATTGAGTTAAAAGGTTGGTTTTGTTTGTTCTGTTCCAGGTGGGTTCAGCCAGCGGCAGTGAGGAGGACTGAACTCTTTCAGGACCAACAGCCCAATAAGACCTCGTCTGGAACTTATATATTTTACTTAGATTCTATAGCAGGGTGGCAAGCCTGTGGAAAGGGGCCTAGTTTTACCTATGAGCTGATTTTTAGTGTGAACAATGTATTCCATTCTTCCAAAACACCATGAGTTAACAGAAAATGAGAAAAAGAGTCAAATAAAGAAACCTCCACTTTCGTATTCAAGCAAGCAATCCCGTTATGAATAGTAGGACTGTTTGTCTTTTTCTGTCCCGAAAGTGATGAAGATAGACAGGGCTTGGATTAGCTGACTGATCGTGGACCATAGGGAGAGTTTACTGACTTGTGAGCCATTTTTGTCATTCTTCTTGTTCCCTTTTAAAATGGAGCCGTGCGTGACCAGCGGTTCCCAAGTCCCTGAATGCATGTCGTGCGTGTCTGTGGAAATGCACCTGGATGTGTCCCTCTATTATATCTTTATGTTTAATTTAAGAGTACGAGCGGGACATCGGTACGTTCCCCCTTAGGCCTTACTCCGCTTGAGGAGGGGAGGGTGGGACTCTGTCTCGCGTCTGTGTCACTGGATTCCAAAAATTAGTACAATAAAGGCATCTCATAATTACACAGTCCTTATATTGTCTTTTTCCTATTATGCACTGCACATGATTGGCGTTCTGTGGCATTTATATGCATGATCGAATGAAGAGGCTGGGAAAATTGCAGTCCCAATGCTAGCGTACAATATAGAATAGTTTCTGTCTTCGTATCAGAGTCAAGGCTTCACAGTACATGCCACAGCTGAAGTGGAGTGGAGAGCTCAGACCTTTGATGGTAATGACAACAGACATTGCACATCTGTTATCCTGTCCTGATGCAAATGTTTTCCTCAGTCAGAGGGAGTGGTTACACGTATGTAATAAAGATTGAGACAGTTGATGTTCACACAACATCAACATGAAGGATGCTTCATGGAATAATCATTGCTAAATGCTTTTTATACTGTATGCTCTTCTCATAGAGTCTGAGATGGCAAACTAACATTTGAGACGTTAAAAAAAGCTGACAGACACACAACTCCCTGCAGTTTCCTGAGAGGGTTCCCCTCAGTGAATCCCCCTTGAATAGCCGGCCTTGGGGATGGAAGTCAGCTTTCAGCTAACGGTCCCAAAAAGAACCACAGAGATCACAAATTGGACTGTAACTACTATTGCCCTCATGGTTCCCTCTGTTGGAGATTTCATCACAGCTGAAACTAAGAAGAAAACCTTCCAGGAGAATCATTTGAAACTGTGGAGGAACCCATATAACTCCATCAGGAGAAGGAAATTATACATTTCAAATAACCCTTTTAAATGGTCCCCCCAAAAAATAATTTAATGAACTTATCCCTCAAACGTGAACCTTGTAATGTTCTTCAAAAGATTATTTTAGCGTATGAAGAACCACTTAAAATAGAGTTCCATATTTACTGACTGTTGATTGCATCCTCTTCACCTTGTTGTTCTTAAATAATCTATAATACTCCTGTTAGTTGAAGAAAAACTGCTCTTGTGCCAAACAACTCTGTAGTGCTGTAAACTCCTACTAACAATTCAAGGCCGTATGCCGTCACAATTTTAAAACGTTATCTTGTGCTTTACCTTCACGTTTTATAGTAAATTATCTAAAAGGCTTGGGACTTTGGCACAGACTTTTGGTCATGTGCAGCTCATAAATTCCTATTTGTTAATGAAGACGTGAAATTATGTGATAACTGGATGATTACGGAACATGATCGATGGCTTTTTAGCACGTCTAATTACACACCTTTTCACCCGTTTCTTTTTAATCCTGAAGTGCATAGATTTTTCCCCCTCTCTTCGTTTCTGTAGTATTTCTGTGGAAACCTTGAGGAGCGCTAACCCTGTCCTACGTCATTGCTTGTTTGTCCAAATAATGTTGTTCCCAGACTTTGCTCAATATGGGGACAAGTTAGTGTCCAAGTGGAGCGGATTTGTAAAAAAGAACAGTTTCATTAAAATGCCACAAATGTAGAACCTGTCAGTATTATATATAATTTCCTTTATTATTTCATTTGTATTTTCTTCACCAAGAAGCAAGCCACCATGCTTCTATTGTTTTGACCAGGGACATTCTGTTTTGGAGTTGTGTATTTACTTACTAAGACATGGCTGTCTAGGCCACACATTTGCCTTGTGTGTGAATGTGTGTTCCTGTTTTACTGTGTTCTCACTCAGATAGGCATACATGTCAGGTTATTGAGTTCAAGGTTAGGTTTAAGTGTTAGGTAAATTAGTTATTCTTAACAGTACAAAACAGCCTCACGTTTATAATAAAACGTGTGTGTGTGTGTGGGAGTGCCAGAAATAGTTCATTTTTGAAATTCCGTACATGCAGATAGAGAAAAGGTTAAACCCGTAGTAAAATTGATATCCTGAAGACACGCCTCTTGATTTTAAAGCTCTGTTTCCAGAGTTTTGGTCAAGCGATCACCCCACTTCAAACCACGCCCTACGCTCCTATGGATCCTCCTGCTCCCACCCACTTCAGGACCATATTGAAATTGGTCTGATGTTGTTACCAAATATTATACTGTCTGGAGCATCCTTGCCTAAAATCTCATCGGGACCGCATTTAAATATAGAACTTAGTGAAAGACCTGATTGACTTTGAAGAAGTTGCTTTACAAGAAAACAATAGTTTGAACTATCAACGAATATTCATATGAACATTGTTAACTATCATACTTCATTGGTTTTAGTTACATTAAATTATACCTGACTTTTTTAAATTTAACTGCACACCATGGGACGTTTGCTGAATATGCTTTTGATCTTTATGACTTTTTCTGATTTTGTCCAGACGAGTAAGTACATTTTTGTATTACCAAACTCTATGGTAAACCTATGAATAATATAACCATTCATTGCCATTGATTTATATTTGTTCCAGTAATGCATGGCGGAACACACCATTTTGAATAGTAGATATCCTCGTAATGGGCAGTTTCTTCTTTAAATTAATAAAAATATCTTACTAATGAAAATCTGACAGACCGTTATTCATAATGTTGGGGGAGGGGGCAGGTTTCGAAATGGGGGGACTTGGTGCAGGATTGGTATTTTAACGATTATTAAAATCCATACTGAGTGTGAAAAATCTTCAAGGAAGCTTCATAATTTGCAGGATCAATTTATTTATTCCCTGGCCTGAGGATGCGGTCAGGGTAGCCTCGATAAGTGAGTCCGGTCGCCCAACAATTGCTATTCTAAAATCGCCTACGATAAATAGTGATATGAGTGAAAATGTTGTATAAAGTGCTTTATGTTGATCCCAATATAATTGCTTATATCAACTGATACTCGATCAAACGTTGAATTTACTAGATAGCGAACGTTACGTCTAAAAAAAAAAACTTCGCCAAAGTGACTTGCTGGCTAAATGGGCGGCATTGAAGCAATATTAGCTATCGCAACACAATGCTTGTAAAACGATATGGGAATTCGTGGCCAAACGGATTTCAGCAATATGCAACACAAAGTAAAAGATTCGGTGAAGAAGAATCATCACCCCGCTGTCTACGCTGTTTGCGTTTTAAGTAAACCTAGGATAAGCACCATTTTACAGATTTGTGTTGTTGTGCAATACTTTTGGAGTGTAGGACATTCATTAATAAATAACTGTTATTGTAAAAAGTGCCAACATTTAAGTACAGTACATTTCAAAGTATTTAGCTTACACCACTGTAAAATCGGGCTACATAGCCATTAATGAATTCATAATCTCAAACACTCTTCTCCTAACTTTCTTAACTTTTCATTCTCCCCTTACATATTTGAAACTTTCATGATTATAATTGATGTGTTGCCCCTACCTGAGAATTAATGAAATCTTGGTTTCTCACCTAAAAAAAAGGTTTCTACAACATTCCAAAAATAATGGAATCCTCTCTTCCCTCTCTCTTATGCAATCATGGCCATTGTTAGTGGTGAGGCCAGTATGGAAATGTAGGTGGAAGTGGCATCTCTGGCCTGTCCATTGACACAACTAAACTAAGTTGTTCTAGAGCCTCATCTAGACATCTTTCATATTGTACCATGTTCTGCCATTTGTAACATTTTAAATGAGATATCAAAAGGGAGATTTACACTGGGAATGTCATACACATTGGTGGAAAATTGTTATACAGAGTGATACACTGAGTGACAAGTGTTCCATCACCAACGAAGTTATAGTTGTTGAGGAAGCTGTAAAGCAGAGCTGATCATGTAAAACAAAGGGGTGAATCATGATCAGTGTCCCTTAGATGTTTACTACCATCAACAGCTCCTTGATGACTGGACAGATAGATTGATGATCAGAGAACAGAATGACAAACAACCATGTCACTTTTTTATTCTAAGGTGGGGCACTTGTTTTGTTCTAGGCACATTTGACCCATGCCGTTTCTTTATTTGCTGAAGGAGAACAGTCACATGATCACCCCATTTAAATGACCCAGCTCCAAAAACACACTTTTGAAAAAGGTGTCTCACCCTGGCTGAGTGACACATAACCACCCATCAATGTCAGACACATAACCACCCATCAATGTCAGACACATAACCACCCATCAATGTCAGACACATAACCACCCATCAATGTCAGTCCAAGGTGTGCAGCAGGTCGTTTATTCTTTTTAACTTTTGATTTGGTGTGATTGTTGTTTAAATAATAATGTTGAATATTTTCCTTTAAATAATAATGCAGCTTTTGAAACATTTTGATCTGTCCCTATCAATGAAGGATAATGATGAAAGTATTACTGGACATAGATTGATTCATTGATTTCAACTCTCCAAATTGACACAAAACATAAGGGGATACATATAAGACAAAAATAGATCAGTAGATCAATGGAGGAGATCTAGGCCCTTACCATTAAAGCCATTAGTGATTAACTGATGTTTAGTCTCATCTTGTTTTGAAACTCCGTCAGTGGTCACTAAAAAAGTAACCTTGACCTCTATTGTCCCAAGCGTTGTTATCATGTCATTTCATGTGTATCCCCCGCTTGAGCCAATCAGCCCACAGTGGGGTGATAAAAGCTCCTCCCTCTGGAAATGGTAACATCTCTGAAACAGGTGTCCATCCAGTGTTTAAAGACCTAAACGCAGGATAAGGAATTCACAGGCGCACCTGGACGGCCCCCAGTGGTCTCTGTGGCCTGGGGCACGTTGTATTAATGGCTGTTTCCAGTTGGTTTACTAGAGCCGGGGTTAAAGAGGGTTGGGTGGATTGCTGTAAGAAGTGTGTAAGGCTTTGTTTGTTAGAGGGACAGCAATCAGAACTGCATGGAGGATGATTAAGACGTAAGGGATAATTTATAGGAACATCTGCCAGTACTGTAGACCCCGTCTCTGTTACTTTATCTTAAGTCAACACCAGAATATCAACACAGCACTTCATTGTAACTTGCCTTTTTGCACGAGTGCTTGAAAAAAGTCCTCACAAAAAACAGTAATTCTGGAAAATATGGATGTGCTAGTACATTCAAACATCTAACCCTCACTTTTAAAGTAGTCTTTTTAGGTTTAGAGCTACATCACATTACAAATGCTTTACTACGCCAAAGGGACTCCCATATAATTATATTGTGACTCCCTCGAAGGCCCACAAGAAATGGTTAAAGTGTTTCATATGGCATTGATTTCACACTTGTAAGCTTGTAGTTGATATCCAGTTTTTTTAATATTTTAATATTTTCAACAAAAAATTGGTTGCTGATTTTAGCCAATGGCGTATCTGCCATCACTTGCTATTGACTAAAATGCATTCTGATAATTTTCTTCATGTAAGTTCCAAGACAAATGTTGAAGTCATAAAGAATGACACTCTTGTACATGTACCTGTACTGTATGTGTTTAAACATTGTATAGCTAAAATGAATCAGTAAACGTACATAAAAAAATAATATATATATGATATTTTTTTACAATTAAAAGTAGAGCATGATGGGAACATCCACCTGAAGTAGAGTGTGATGGGAACATTTTCATTTTAAACGTGTTAAAGTAAAGAGTGAAAAGTCAGTCGACTTTGTCGCTCACCAGAAACCGTGGCCAGACCGTTGGTTTGTGTGCCCCCCCTCATAGACACAGACACATGCGGGGCCAGGCACTTCCTGTGTGGGAACGGGAGGTGCATCACGTCGAGGTGGGTGTGTGACGACGCGGATGACTGTGGCGACGGCAGTGACGAGCTCGCCGGTGTCTGCTGTGAGTATCACCCGCTGCCAAGGGTCCCGGCAAAGACTGTTGGGGATTACACGTGTTTCTCGGCTTCACGACGCGAACGGTGTCTCTTGTCGCACCTGCAGTGGACAAAACATGCCGACCCACGGAGTTTGGCTGCGGTGGGGCCCGGAACCAATGTGTTCCCAGGAGCTGGCTCTGTGACGGCAACGCCGACTGTACGAACGGAGCGGACGAGGAGAGCTGCGGTAGGTGGCTCATCTCCGTTCTACTGTAGTGAGCTGGAACACCTGAAACGGGTCCCGCCGGCGCCTTTCCAGAAAGGATGATGCATTTCCGATATCGTCTCGACGCCTCGTGCTTCCCTCCTCGCCTCCTCACGCCTCCCCACCTCACATGCTCCTTCCCCCAAAAACGGACCTGACCCTGAACCTCCTGATCCCGCAGCTCCCAAGCCGTGCGCAGACAGTGAGTTCCACTGCGCTAACGGCCAGTGCGTGTCGGCCTCCTTCGCGTGCGACGAGGAGTCGGACTGTGACGACGGGAGCGACGAGGCCTCCTGTCCGGCCGCCACCTGTGGCCCCGCCTCCTTCCAGTGCAACAACTCGGTGTGTGTGCCGCGCCTGTGGGCCTGCGACCGAGATGCCGACTGCTCCGACGGCTCCGACGAGTGGCCCCAGAACTGTGGCACGCGGTCGCCCCAGGGCGCCCCCAAATCCTGCTCGTCCCAAGAGTTCCACTGCGGCAGTGGGGAGTGTGTCCACAGCAGCTGGGAATGTGACGGGGGCTCTGACTGCCTGGACCGCTCCGACGAGACCAACTGCAGTAAGCACGCCCACCTCGCTCTTCATCCCCTTTATTCCCAGTGTACGGTTTGGGGGGTTTCTGTTTTGTGGTTTCAACATTGCACGCGCGTCCTGACCTCCTGCCTCACCGTAGACAGGCCCACCTGCCGACCCGATGAGTTCCGGTGTGGTGACGGCGCCTGTATCCACGGCAGCCTCCAGTGTAACCGGCGGTACGACTGTCGAGACCTGAGTGATGAAATAGGCTGTGTTAACGGTACGCTCCTGTCTCACTGCCCGTGTGTTTCTATGTCTGTAACCCGCTGGGATGGTTCATGAAGTCTCTGGGTTACACTGCACTGTCGTTCCCCTCACAGTGACACATTGCGAGGGCCCCACTAGGTTCAAGTGTCGCAGCGGGGAGTGCATCAGCATGGAGAAGGTGTGCGACAAGCAACGAAACTGCAGGGACTGGTCAGATGAGCCGCTCAGGGAGTGTGGTGAGTTTACAGACAGGACACTCAGGAGTGTGGTGAGTTTACAGACAGGACACTCAGGAGTGTGGTGAGTTTACAGACAGGACACTCAGGAGTGTGGTGAGTTTACAGACAGGACACTCAGGAGTGTGGTGAGTTTACAGACAGGACACTCAGGGAGTGTGGTGAGTTTACAGACAGGACACTCAGGAGTGTGGTGGGTTTACAGACAGGACACTCAGGAGTGTGGTGAGTTTACAGACAGGACACTCAGGAGTGTGGTGAACCTTCACTTTTCTCTTTTCTCACGTTTTCTATTTTCTTCTGTCCCACCGTTCCTTCAGATTCAAACGAGTGCCTTTACAACAATGGTGGCTGCTCACACATCTGCAATGACCTTAAGATTGGCTATGAGTGCCAATGCCCCACTGGCTACCACCTGGAAAACCAGAAACACTGTCAAGGTAAATGAGCATGAACAGTGTGTACAACCAAATTGTATCTAATGTCCATGTTGGCATGGACTTCAGACTGTACATCCTTTAGCCCTTGTGCCAGGCAGTGTACCCATTGATGTTTGCCCAACTCCAGTCCTGTAGTCCACTAAACAACTGGTCAAAGTGAGGGTCTCTGTCTTTATCGGGCTTCTTCTCTGTGAGGCAATGATGAATGATCGTTAGTCAGATCCCAACTATTTCTGTTGGACAACAGTTTGCCATTTACATACAGTGTGTGACAGTTCTCCTATTCCCACTCCCACAGATGTCGATGAGTGTGCCAACCGAGACACCTGCAGCCAGATCTGTTTTAATCAGATGGGCAGCTACAAGTGTGAGTGTGTAGAAGGCTACCAGCTTGACCCAGCTACCAAGGACTGCAAGGCCATTGGTAAGTACTGGACCTAAGAAAGAATGGGTGCCTTACTCATGTAGACCTTTCAAATTTAAATCCTGTTACTTATACGCTAACCTTTTCACAAAACAAAAACCTGTTTGCAAAAACAAAAACCAGGGCAAGAAATTGAAAAACCAACCAATAAGAAGACAAACACAGATAGGCGTGAACCCCCGCTCGTTCCGACGGTCCCAACCCCTCTGCCCAGTGGCTTCCCTCAGCCGAGCTCTGCTGTCAACCGACGGCCACGTCTTCACCAAGAAGTGCGCCAGACGGTCCTGTGCCTCACCTTATGCCTGGTTTCACAGGAACGGTAGCCTATCTTTTCTTCACCAATCGGCATGAGGTGAGGAAGATGACGCTGGACAAGAGCGAGTACACGCGTGTCATCCCTCGCCTCAAGAACGCCGTGGCCCTGGACATGAACATCGCAGCCCAGGACCTCTACTGGTCCGACCTCTCTCAGAAGAAGATCTACAGGTGGTCCCCATCTCATTCCTGTTGTAACCCCCCCCTCCAATGATGCCTTGAGGACCAAGACTAATGGAGACATCGATTGTGTAATGAATACATTAACCCTCCATTTCCCGTCCGTCCACAATCCAGCACCTCCATGGACCTGGCCGCGGACACAACGCATCACAGGGTTGTGATTGACAGCGACATTGAGGCTCCGGAGGGCATTGCCTTTGACTGGGTCCACGGTAACATCTACTGGACCGACAGTATCCGCAGCTGCATCTCCGTGGCAACCGCCGACGGGAGCCGACGCAAAACTCTCTTCCAGAATGGGCTGACCAAGCCTCGTGCCATCGTCGTTGACCCCCATAACAAGTAGGTCCCATTGGTGCCTTGTGCAAAATATCATAATCAACGAGGCAACCATTGAAATGAATGGGTGCTTCAATGAATGTGCTTTTTCCGTACGCGTTCTCCCAGCTTCATGTACTGGACCGACTGGGGAACTCCGGCCAAGATTGAGAAGGGAGGTCTGAACGGAGGAGACCGTACTGCTCTGGTCATGGATGACATTGTGTGGCCCAATGGAATCACCCTTGGTGAGCGCTTTTGTAAAACGTCCTTCCTTAGCTTGCGTTCGTGTGCCGGTAGGCTTGTATTTCTACACGGTCACGCCCGTCTGATTAGTCCCTCGTCTTTGTTGCCCTGGTCAGACTTGCTGAACCAGCAGCTGTATTGGGTGGACTCCAAGCTGCACACCCTCTCCAGTATCGATGTCCAGGGTGGCGGGCGAAGGACGCTCATTATAGATGAAAACAGGCTGGCTCATCCCCTAGGCCTCACCGTGTTCGAGGTCAGCCCCTCAGGCAGAACGTTCAGGGATGCACTATGCACTATACAATTTCATGTGTGTCAAGTGGAAATGAGACATGTTTAATTAGGTGTCGTGTTTTGTGTTTTTAGGAAAGGGTATTTTGGACAGACGTCAGCAACAATGCCATCCTGAGTGCCAACCGTGTGACGGGCAGGGACATCAAACCTATGGCAGAGCACCTGGCCTCCCCAGAGGACATTGTGTTGTACCACAACCTCAAGCAGCCAACTGGTACATATAAAGTCTGAAATCTGAAATGTTTAGCTCCACCCAAAAGTCCCCACAAGATCAATAATGACAACAATACCTGCACTCTTAACTCAAACCTACCGGCCGGCTGCAAATGTATCAGTACTCTGGTCTATGTCAGAAGAGCCATGTAACTAGGCACCGGGGTTCTAGCGCGACACGTGCTTCTCCTGGGTCTGGAGCATCAGCCCTTGTACGTTATCGCCCCACAGCAGCGTTGGCATAGCAATGTGCTTTTCAATGAGACCGCCCAGCAGCCAAACTCTCTCCTCCCCCCCCCGACACGCTCCAGGCCGGGACTGGTGCAGGCTGGCCAACGGAGGCTGTGAGTTCCTGTGTCTGGCAGCCCCCCAGGTGGGCAGACATTCCCCCAAGTACACCTGCGTGTGCCCTGACGACATGCTGCTCGCCCACGATATGAGAAGGTGCCTCGCGGGTATGTACCGAGCTGGCCTCCTTAGGCCTTGCTATGTAGCGTAGCGCGTGTGGAAAGGCGCCCCCTGTATAATCCCCCCACCCCGTTCTTGTGCTGTCCAGCTGCACCGACAACCGCTGCGCCCGCCACGCCCGATGTTCCCTCACCTGCAACCGCAACCCGGGCCACCGCGTCCCCCATCGCCACAGTTACACCGGCGCCTCCCCGCGCCGCCAGGCCTGTCTCGCACAGGCCGAAGATCCTCTGGAGTCAGACTACCACAGTGCCTCGAGCCACCACTCAGGGTAAACACATGGGTTGAACGTGTGCTCTCACTGAATGCAGTAGTCATGGAGCAGCACTGAAGACCTACAGATTCACCTTTCCTGGATTATCTGGCTTTGACAGGATGTACAATTGAATTGATCTAATTTTTCCAACTGTTTCTTTCTTAGAAATCAGCCATGAGTTTGCTGCCATTCCCACAGCCACTTCAACCACCGCAGCATTGTACATTGCTCTGCCTATTGGTAAGCTGTTAAAACTAGTGCTGACTTTGACACTCTTATTTTTAGAATAAGAGTATTAAAAAAAAATATATATGCCTTGGTCCCTGAATGGTGTAGCTTTAAAATCACTTCCTCTGAGTTGGCTGCATCATTGCAAGACCAGGGTTCGAATCCTGCTCACGGATTAGGCATCCGGACCCACAGAGGGCAGTACAATTGTCCGGGTTTGGGGAGTTAGTTATTGAATATGCCTGCCTTCCCTCATCACGCTCCTTGTAGCTCCTGGGTGCCTGTGAGCTCAATAATTGTACAAAGCAGGAGACCGCATTCCCACTAGCATGTAAGTATTATAGTGAAGACTTCCTGGTTGAAGAATCAGCGTGATAAGAACCCGAATGGCATCGGATGTGCTTTGTAGGGTACATCTCAATGTCGACTGTCAATTGGATGTCTCAAAATACCCCTCTCCTGATGTCTCCCTCTGTCTCTCAGGCCTTGTGTGTCTGCTGGCATTTGGTATCATACTGTTGTGGAGAAACTACAGGTGGAGGAACACAAACACTATTCACTTTGACAACCCAGTTTACCAGAAGACCACTGAAGACCAGGTGCACATATGTAGGAGCCACAGTCCAGAAGGTTACTCCTATCCACCAGTAAGGAACAGTCATCGCGTACAGTGTTTTAGAAATGTCATCTTAAGGATCGGTGGCCTGTGTAATACAGTCATAGGACACCCCATGAAATATTTCGTTGTTTTTTAAGAAATATGGACATATTTCAATATTTGTTCTTCTTCCAAACGATACCTATAGATAAAAGCGGTGTGGTTGAACAAAAAACAATGACGTTTTAACCATGATATCATATAATTAACAAAAGATTTACAAAGATGCAATTTCCTACTGAGGAAAAAGGTACGACACCCTATGACCTAATAGTTGGTATTGGCTGAAATAACCTTAATAAGACGTTTCCTACACCTGTCTACAAGTCTCAGAAATCGACTGGAAGATTGTTTTCCCCCTTTCTCCATGCAAAATATTTTCAGCTGTGTGATGTTTGAGAGGTTTCTTTCATGGACAGCCCTTGTCAAATCACCCCATACCTATTTCAGACAAAGGGGGCAATACCCACTATTAGGGTATAGGGTGAACTTTTTCTTCAGTAGGACATCTTTGTAAATCTTTTGTTAAATAAATGATGTCATGATAGAAACAATTAGTTTCCTAATTGTTTCACATGACTGTATATGTTGTAGTTGTAATTTAGTGACAGTGACCTAATGTCTTTCTCTTTATTTCATTCCCCGTAGATACAGATAGTGAGCCTTGATGACGAAGCTTAATATCCATGCCAGCACTAATGTTTTAATGGGATATCAGAAAAGTGGATAATCATATTTTTTACCTCAAAGACATAAAAAGCCATAGAAGGTGTCATATACTGACCAAACCACTGTGTACTCATTGACCAACGGAAGCTCTGAGAAGAAAATCAGGAAAAAAGGGTTTTCATCCATGTGTCTTTATTGCCTAATATGCACAATCCGGAGCCATAAGACACCATCAGCTCATCTTTACCATGCTTGGGGTTTCTTGACAAATTATACATCAGTATTTCTTTTCTGAGATTATTTGTCTGAATTGGAAAATACAATATATGGACTAAAGTATTGGGCCATACCTCTTCTTTCGTAGAATTCAGGTGTTTAATTCAGTCCCGTTGCCACAGGTATATAAAATCAAGCACCTAGCCGTGCAGTCTGCCTTTACAAACATTTGTCAAAGAATGGGTCATTCTAAAGAGCTCACTGAATTCCAGTGTGTTACATTAATAGGATGCCAGCATTGCAAAAAGACATTTTGGAAAACTTTCAACGAACACACTCCAAAATCTTGTAAAATGCTTTTATAGCTGTTATAACTGCAAAAGGGGGGCGGACTCAATATTAATGCCAATGGATTAAGAGTGGGATGTAATACAAGCTCCTGTAGGTGTAATGTGTAAGTGTCCCAATACTTTATTCCATATTGTGTATCTGCCAATATGGGGATTGCCTTGGAGTTCAACCACAGTATCAAAGAACCGAAGAAGAGGATTTGATCGTGATTTGAATGTGAACATTGTACCCTTGACATATCATTTAACTGCAGCTTTCTTAACAGTACTTTGAGAAATGAGGATGAATTCAGAAGGTGCAGGGTGTATATAATGTTTTTGTGAACTTTGCCCCTTGACCAAGACTGACCTTTTTTTATATTATGTTAACATTAACTTCTGTGTTTCTGATTAGTTTAAAAGCAGATACTATAGCCACTTACTTAAATCAATCCCTTCGGTAGCAAATCAAAAGTCTACTGACTGAATGTTTTTATTTTATTCATGTAACCATTCTGACTTCTAAATCATCAACAAACAGAAAAGAAGTCAAATAATTGATTGTACCAATGCTCCACATTGTCTTACTAGCAGATCATGATTTAAATGATCCATGCACATGGTAACTTCATATTTGTGAAAACATCACATTTCCTTGTAAGTGTTTCAATGCAAGTCAAGAGAGTAGATTGTCCAGTCTGTCTGACTTGCACAGAATCTTTCTCATGTTCTCTCCTATCTAACTATCTGACACCCCTCTCAAGTGTCTCCGTGTTTCTGCCTCACTGTGTAAGAGTAGAATAGAACTGTGTTATTCTATGACAGAAGTACATTAACATTGGATTGTGTTTATTTAGTTGTATAATGCAACAGTAGAACAAAAACTAGCATACCTTCAGGGCCTCATTTAGGGTCTGCCTACATTTTGATTTGAATTATGATTGGCTTTTTTTTGCAGAGGGTTTTATGTAGATTTAAGTTATAATTAATTGTGACCGTTCTAGGTTCATGAATACAATCTGTCCAAGTGCAGACCAGATGATTCATTTAAATACTAACAATGGTAGGGACCGTTTTTGTTTTGGCCAAATTACTGTAAATGAACATAAGCAAGAGTGCAGATCATGAATATGTAAATAAAATGTTTATATGGTCTATGTAAATATCTGTTTATTTTTTGGGGCCCTGTGTAGAATTTGTACACTGTTTAAGCTTTATTGTACATAAATAAATGTTTCTATTTATTTTAGAATAATTAAACTGATGTTTATGTGTACATGTGTGTTTTTGCATTGTTTGAAGTAAAAATTGTAACAAATTAAATCATGTTTCCTGTATCAAACCAAATACATTTTAGATGTTACAGGTGGATTCCTGGACTTGATTACTGGTGAAAAAACTGTTACTGTCGAGCTTCTGTCATTCCCCAAAAATTGCACATAAGGTTGTTTGTCCCAATATGGTCCACAAGTCACCAAAAACAATATTTCAAACTTACAATTTCATGATTGAGGCCAGTGATTACCTGAAGAGTATGCACATACAAAAGAAATATTAGCATCCTGCCTAAATATAAGTTTGGTTATAATTTTTTGTTATTCGGAAAAATGTTACACTTCTGGTTCTTGCCACTTCCTCTGGAGGAATCCTATTCCAAACCGGATTACGTTTTGGTCATTATCTTTAGTGCTGGTCCAATTCATAAAAGCTACCGTGTAGCCGATGATTTAGATTGTAGTCACGTGTGTATTATCATTGGTTACAAAATGTTATATTTAATCAACAAGACCAGATTTTTTGTTAGATTGGAGATTTAATAATACTCCGGGTTGCTTTGATGGATCTGGTACTGGGGGCCTTGCACGTGTGCAAGGCATTATGAAATTAGCATATTATAAGATGTTTAGTCTAATGTCTAACGTGTTGTTCAACCATAGGTCCCTATTGGAGGTTCTTCAGCAGGACATCAACCCTAAATACACATCAAGAGGGTAATGGTTTAAAAAAGATTCTAGACTGTCCCAGAATGGCCAACAAAGATTCCACATTTGAGTTATATAAACAACAGAAAAACAGTTGGTAGATGGAACCTCCCAAACAATGAACAAGTGAAACAGTTTGTTGCTGAAAAGTATTTTTCTTAAGAAACATAAACTTAGAAGGTTTCTGGGCTCTGTGAAAACATCCAACCGGCAGTTTTAATAATCAGTTAGTGAAAAACTGTTTTGTTTTTTTGCCTTTGCTCAGCAAGCATGCAGTATAACACTTTTACAAATAAAATATTTTTAAGACTCACTCTTAAAGGACTTCCACCAGCAAGACTAACCATACACTGCCATTGGTAAGTGTTTTGTCCCTATCCCTTTCGCATTTGACCTCTTTTTTTTGTAAGGTCAGCAACGTTAAGGCTCATAATGTCGTTTCAGGTTTTCTTGAGATGGGATTGAAGTTATGACACTTTATTGTTTTTATTTTGCTATCACTTTTATTAAATATCACTTTGATTTAAGAGAAAGATGCTACTGAACCGTGTGTTGATTTTCCTATTCAAATGTCTTCATCACAGAAATGGGTCGTCAGTAGTCGACCTGTAGTTCTCAAACCTTATATGGGCATCCCCAAATGTATCAATATTTGTTTATAGCCCTGAACTAGCTCACCTGAATCAAGTAGTCAAGGGGTTAGACAAGTGGAAGAATATTAGGCAAGTGGACTCAAGTGTGCTATAGTTTTGGGACACATAAAATATACTGAATGGCGGGGGTCCACAGGAGAGGTTTGAAAACTGTTTATTGTTGCTGCAAAAATCACACAATAAATATTCAAATATGTTTTCATTTGATAAAGTGAATTTGGTTTTATGAAAACTATTCACAGTGACCACTGAAAATAATTTATAGACGGTTTGTACCCAATCCTTGTGCTAACTAATGCCACTTCAGCCCCCCCTGTAATCATTTCTCAGTTATCTTCTCCCTGCCTAGAAGCAACAACCAAATAGGGGGGCACATTTAAAGGAGCGACGTGGACAGAAGACTCTGTGTAATTACTTTATAAACACAATAAAAGTTAAAATATGCATGTTTATTTTATGCATTCATTTATTTTACCTTTATTTAACCAGGTAGGCTAGTTGTAATTAATCTAATCCAGGAATTGTTTTACACCCGTACTCCAAAAAAGGGGTGTTACCATTGTGAAAAATCATCATTTGGATTGGCTTATTCGCGTTCTGAACTTTAACCTTTCTCTAGAAACCACGTGGCGGATTACGCATGTGGCTATATTGTTGTAGCCTGGGACTCGGTGTTGGTATCATGAATACTTTTTATTGAATGTATTTTCTTCCGGAGATATTGTCCAGTAGATAATATATCATGTCTAGCAAAACGGAGTTGAAGATTAATTCAAAATTTGCGGATAAGTATGAGAAATACAGACAAAAAGAAGAATTACAGAGGTGTAAGTTTGACTTTTCCACGATTCCTAGTTAGCTAGCTAGTGAGCGTTCAAGTGAATTTAACAAAATCTTTAAACAAGTTTAAAAATGTTGAAAATGTTGTGTAATGCATTTACCCATATGATTACATATTCTCATAAGTATGGTTATGCAATACTTTATATAGCCAGCTATTGCACTGTTACACTTTATTTAGGTCAAGCTAGTTTCACTTAGTTCCCAAACGAGCTTCTGCCGCTAACGTTTTCAGTGCTGTATTCTTAACTGCCTGCATATTTACCCGGGGCTGGAATTATTTTATATCCTCCTGTTACTCGGCCATTCGTTTTTTCCACTGTAAAATATTTCTGGGTCCTGACGTCCTGTACAGAGGACATATTACATAAACCAACTTTAATATATTTTTTTAAAGTTTAAGTTGTTATTAAAATTCCAAACAATTAGAATATAAAATGTACAACACATCTGAGCAACATTATCTCAACTGTGTTTTAGGAGGATCTATATTACTGCCTGAGAATGATCATGTCGTGCATGTGACCTAGTGTTGTTTTCCTGGAATGTTTCTACTACATAATGTCATTATGTTCAATACTTTAAACATCTATATTTCAGTGAAAGATAAATATGGTGACCAAGCTGACGAAAGTGAGTCTGATTCGGAATCTGATGAAGATGACAATGATAGCGAAGTGGTAAGTACTATTTCTGTAACGATTGTATTGATTATTAGGCTAGCCACAATAATCAATAATTTTACTGGTTTCGACTATGAGCGACATCCAGTTCGCGTAAGCCAGCTCTGCAAACATTTAATTCTGTTACTTATCAAAAGTAGCAGTTTACCAGATTACATCATGGGGAAAGACATTTATCCATTCAGGAAACCGTTTGTAAACCAACACCATCATCTGGAACTTACTCTGCAGACATTTAGAATATTTTAATTTGCCATGTCTGTTGAATTTCCGACTCATCAAGGTTTTCTTATGGGAGTTAGTGGCAGGTTGATTTGGCAGGCATGCAATGTGATTCATCTCAAGTCAAGCCAGTATTCTCTGTATTTGCACTGCGAAACTCAATTCTGGTATCAAGCTTATTTAGATAAGATTTGTTGAGCTGGCGATTGGATTGGAGGATTCCTTTCTAAGCCCTGGTGCTGCATTGTTCCCATGTTGCTTGTATAGTCTATGGTTTCTGGTGTCTTCACTGTGTCCTTGTCTGGTGTTTTAGGAACTTGACCCCAAACTTGAAAGGGACTTCTACAGGACATTGTCTTTGCTGAAAAAGAAAGATCCTAAGATCTATCAGAGTGATGCAAAGTTCTTCGTCGAGGAAGGTATGCCGTCAGTTCCCAGTGTGCTTTTTGCTGCCAGCAAATATTGCATTGTATGGCACTGAAAATCATTTGCTTGTTTATTCTCGGTGTGGGCATGATTATTGGGAAGCCAATCCTCAATATGAGTATGAATGAGTACTTATGGGTACATTTTTGCATGACTATGCACATCTTCCCATTTAACAATGAAGTCTTCTTTGAAAAGTCATGCTTTGTTACCTAAAAGGATATAAAAGAATTTTGTAGAATGTGTAATTTAATAAATCACACTTGTAGTTTAATTGAACCTCTTTAATGTTGTCCCTGGCAACCATTTTGGTCATGCCCTGAAGGTAAAGAAGCGCTTGATGTCATGTTTTATGGCTGTGGGCCCCCTGTCCAAACTAAATGTATTGTACCATTTCAAATATACAATGACTTTAATTGTCCTCATGGTTTTTAAAGAAGTCTTTCACATCTCATCAATATGTTTTTCTAATTCAGATGAATCTGTTAATGCCCAGCCGTCTACTTCAAAGAGAACCGAGAAGCCAATGTATCTGAAGGACTATGAGCGAAAAGTCATTTTGGAAAGGGCTGGGTGAGTGACTACACGGCCTAGTTTTGGGGTATTTTTTGCTTTGTGCAAAGTGCTTGATGATAACAGATTGTCTAATTCCCAGTAAATATGAGGATGATGAGGAGGAGAGTGATGATGAAGAGGCTGCAATGAGGAAAGAGGTATGTAATATGCTTTATCTTATGTTGCAGTTCATCAAATGCATTACATGTTCTTAAGTCATTTGTTGACATGTATTTTCTTTGACAGAGAGCTGCATCACCAAGTTATATCCAAGAGCAGAAAGACTTAAAGGAAAGGTACCTGTTATATTCATTCTTAAATGCTGTCTCCTTACTTACTGTTTTGTGTAAATACATTTGTTTTTATCAGACACTATGTTCTACTTTTTCCAGCTTTCGTA
>JACXGK010002722.1:35489-51877 GCA_016801125.1 Novumbra hubbsi
TGGGGCCCCCCCCCCCCCCCCCCCACAGGATAAAGAGGAAGAGGACTATGTTGACTGGTTGAAGGGGCGGGCTGAGCCGCAGGGCCCAGAGGAGCTGCAGGACATGGTGAGTAAAGGCGGTTGGGAAGAGTTCCTAGCGGCTGATTGACTGATTCTAGCTTTGTTATGACTATCTTCTTTTTAACAACAGAAATACTTGAGGGACTATTGGAATGACCCGGAGCTGGATGAGAAGGAGCGTTTCCTTAGAGACTTTGTCCTCAATAAGGGCTACATTGATAAGGACACTGAGGACAGGTGAGTTATGCTTCTGTTTGCATGGAATGGACAGTGAGTGTTCTTGGGTCTCTAACCAAAACCTAATCTGGTAAAGTGAGTAGACAATAACTGGGACTGGGTGTTGACTGAAATGATGATTATGTTAGGGATAAATATGTGCACCATATGCTTAACTGTTTGATATTTAGCTACACAGACTCCAACCCCAATCTGACCTGTATTCTTAACTGCTTGTTTTGGGTCCATTCAATTTTAAATTTAGTTTTGATTAGGCCCCTCAACAAAATAGGTTTTTAAGGTGTTTGGGTGGACCTTTTGATCAATCGGTTGTTGATTTGGCTGCATATCTACTTTCCACACTTACTAGGACTCCATCCTGGTCAGTTAGCATCACTGCGCTGTTGACAGTACTAATCAATCCTGGCTGTGTGCAGGATCCCCAGCTATGACGAGGTGGTAAATGACATGGAGGATTCTGATGAGGATGGGGAGTCGTTCTTGGAGCGCCAGGAGGATTTTGAAAGGCACTATAACTTCCGCTTTGAGGAGCCTGATGCCCAGAAGGTAGGCTTTCCCTTCGGTGTTTGAGGTGAGGCGTTTAATGTCTGCCAGTTGGTTTTAAACTCCTGTCCGTTACAGATCAAGACTTACCCCCGTAACATTGCCACCTCTGTTCGCTCCAAAGACGAGCGGAGGAAGCTCAAAAGGGACGAAGTAAAAGATCGGAAGATAAAGGTGTGTTGATCAAGCCGGAAGAACGAATTACTTTTTTGGTCCTTATCTGTCTGACGTCCATACCGTCCTCTATTAAATCACTCTCCCACTCCCAACTAACATGCTGTCACATCGGAATCCTGTAGGAGAAAGAGCAGAAGCACGAGCAGCTGAAGCAGCTGAAGAACCTGAAGCGTAATGAGATCATGGAGAAGCTGAAGCAGTTGCAAGAGCTGACAGGCAATGAGCAACTAGCCTTCAGCCATGTTGACCTGGATGGGGACTTTGACCCCCAGCAGCACGACCAGCTCATGCAGGTGACTACGCCCACCGTAAGAGGAGGGGCTGGGGTTACATAAAGACAGGAAAAGGCACTCATTTTTGTTCTTCCTCAGAAATGCTTTGGTAACGAATATTATGGAGAGGACGAGGGGGAGAAGCCTCAGTTTGATGCTGATGTAGAGGATGGTAAGCCATTATTTATAACAATATTAATAATGATAAAAAATATTTTATAAAATATGGTAAATGTGGTAAATGACATGGAGGATTCTGTGGTAAATGACATTACCACCTCGTCATAGCTGGGGATCCTGCATATTTTATAAAATATTTTTTATAAGCCTGTCAGTGTCACCCCAACCAGTGGTTCCCAGAAGTTGGGGTTCACAAGCATTCATGGGGAACATTTGTGATGCAGTTGCATGTCGTGATATTGTTTTGAGTGTCCGGGGGGGGGTCGGTCCTACAATCATTTTTGCCAAAAGTCGACTTGGTCTGCCATCTTTCTTCAGCCCTAATTATGTATTGAATACCTTTTTAGTGGCACAGTAACAAGGGAGCGTTCTGTCCTACAGATCACTGGAACTGGGACACGTGGACCGGAGAGGTGGGAGCTGAGGCATATGGCTGTGAAGACCAATCTGAGCAGCCCACCTGTGAAGATCCAGATTTTATCGTGAGCTGCGTTTTTGTTTCCCTTCACTATGATCATCACTAAGGCCTTCAGTCTGCCCAAATACACATTCATGGCTAGATTAGAATGACTGTGTTTAAGATGGACGGACTGGTTGTATGTAGCTCGCTCACTTGAACACTATTTATCAGATGGACGCAGACTATGACCCTAGTCAGCCAACCACCTCAAAGAAGCAGAAGAAAAAGGAGAAAAGGATGAAGAAGGAGGAGGCCTTGATCTTGGGAAAGAAGAGGAAGAAGTCTCATTTTGCGGAGGTCATCACCCAAAACAAACCGGTGTTTGATCCCAGTAAGTGAGAGGGCAGCACTATGTACCGAGGCTTCTGCTCCATTACCCTCTGTCATAAAGAGGCTAAACGATCTCTTCTTGATCACTCATCGCTGTGTCTTTCAGAGGACAAGTCCTTTGAGCAGTACTTGGATGAGTACTACAAGCTGGACTACGAGGACATTATAGATGACATCCCCTGCCGGTTTCGCTACAGACAGGTTGTGGCCAATGACTTTGGCCTGTCTACTGATGAGGTGAGACTTGGGTTGTACTAGGTTACCTTGTGGTGTTGTCCTGCACTGCCCCTGAATCCTGCAGTGATGAGCTAAGGTGTGACTGACCTGGTATTGCCTCCCTCCGGGGATGGCTCTGACCAGGATATGACCGGTTAATCTTCTCTCTGAGCAGACCAGTCGAGGTATAAGAGGTCATACTTTTATGCATGGATTTATTCAATTGTCCAGGTCCTCAAAGTATAATTTAATGTTTTGTGCGCATTGGTTTTGTGGATATATGAACATGTAACAGATTATTAAAACGAAATGTTTTCCCTCCCACATCAGATCCTAGGGGCCGATGAGAAGGATCTGAATCGCTGGGTTTCCCTGAAGAAGACCTGCATGTTCAGGTGCAGATTCTGCCATTACTTATTAGCCGTGAAGGAAATGGCCTTTCAGATCGGTAGTTTTCATTGAAGATGCCACTTTCTCCTGCCCCCCTCAGGTCTGACAAGGAAGAAATGTGTGATTTGCAGAACTACAAAATCAAAGCACGTAATATGGAAAAAAAGAAAGAAATCCTGAACTCTTACTATGTGGAGTGAGTATTTGACTATATGCCGATTTTAGTTGAATATAAATACTTTTAAGAATCTTCTTAACCAATGTATGCCAATGTTTTCAAGCAGAGAGGACAAACAACCAGAGGGCAAGAACAAAGTTGGTAAAAAAAGAAGAGACAGAATCCAGAATGCTGTGACTGATGTCATTGCTAGTGAGGCAGGAACCAGTCAGGAGAACTCTGCATTGACCCCCACTGGGGTAGATCATGTATCGACAGAAGCAGGAGACCAGGCAGACGAAGAGGAGTTCCTGGTACCCAAATCCAAGAAGATTAAGCTAGAAGAGACTGTTTCTCCCACTCCGGTGGTGGCCAGCTCCAGGACTGCAAAGCCAAAATTGGCCAAGAAGAAACACCGGCACCCGGGAAGTCGCCTAATGTCAGGGAAGGGCCCCTTCCGGGTCAACATGGGTGGGCGAGAGTTCAGTGGACAGAGACTGAAAGCTTATGGCCTGAATCCCAAGAGATTGCACTTCAGGCAGCTTGGCAGACAGAAACGAAAAGCTCAAGAGAAGGCTAAAAAGAAAGCGAGCAAGAAGTGATAGGGCAGGTTAGTACTGCAAACTAATGCATTTTCCCGTTCACCGTTGTGGTTTGGTGAGGGTGGCTCAGTGACAACATTCGTTTGGAGTCCCCATGTGAATGTAACTCCCAACTATTGTGATAGTAATTGGCCCGGTGCTGCCTAGAACTATGATCTGTGGTGGGTCTTAATTGCTTGCAAACGTTCTCTGGGGACATCTTTCATAACTAAATAAATGTATTTAAATGTACACCTACTTTAGCAAATTGTCTCTGATCCATACACCTTTCCTCTAGCTGAGGGACTTTGGAAGTAGCAAAGTGAGCATACCTGTATATGCTACAACACCTTTCTAAAAAAATATATTAAAGCACAGCTGCATAGATGTACATCTATCAGCCTTAACATTCTGACCACCTGCCTAACATTGTAGGTCCCTTTTATTGTAAAAATGGCCCTGCCCCGTTGAGGCATGGACTCCGCTACACCTCCGAAGGGTAGCTGTGGTATCTGGCACCATGACGTTAGCAGCTGATCCCACAGATGCTCAATTGGATTGAGGTCTGGGGTATTTGGGGGCCAAGTAAACACCTTCAACTTGTTGTCTTCAAACTGTTCTTGAACCATTTTTGCTTTGTGGTATGGCTCATTATCCTGCTTGGAGAGACCAATGCCTTCTGGACATACTGTTTCCATGATAGGGTGTACATTGCCAAAACATTCCCCAAAGCATCACACTGCAAGTGGGCTTGTCGTCTTCCCATAGTGCATCCTGGTGCCGTGTTCTCCAGGTAAGCGATGCACAAGCACCCGGCCATCCATGTGATGTTAAAGTAAATGTGATTCATCACACCAGATCACCTTCTGCCATTGCTCTGTGCTTCAGTTTTGATGCGCTCATGCCTCATTATAGATGATATGCACGGTGTTCTGGCAACTTACCCCCCATTAACATTGTCAGCAATTTGAGCTAAAGTAGCTTGTCTTTTTTTTCTTAACATGAACATAAAGTACAATGTTTACTTGCTGCCTAATATCCCTCACACTGACTGGTGCCGGGGTGATGAGATTAGTTATTCACATCACCTGTCAGTGGTCATAATGTTATCGCTGATCAGTTTATTGTAATGTGCATACACTAACTCCAAGATGTAGTTATTTTACCTTTTGTGTTTATTTGTTTATGAAAGATCTTTCTAGTACTATATTGTTTGAGACCATGCAATAGTGCTCCTGGCAAAATCCCCCTGCTTAACAAAAGTATCTTATGAATGATGCCTTTTATATTTGCCATTTAAGTTTTATGAGTTAATATATTTTTATTTCTGAATTCTGAGCAGCTTGAATAACATGGAGTTATTTATGTGACTAGTTTGAGAAACTGTCATGATTTTAACATTGTCTGTCTGGTTTTAATATACAGTGCCCTGCAGAGGTTTTCAGACCCCTAGCCCAATTATTTTTTTTATTTTACGGAATTGTATATGTTCCATTAACCTTTTTGTTTGATTTCATGTTAAAACCCTGACACTTAATCCATTATTGTATGATTACACTGATTCCATGTTAGGTAAAGGTTTTAAGAAAGGAAGAAAATTCAGTTCCCTAAGTGTTTAACCCCTGTGCTGTTGATGCTCTGACTGATAAATGTAGAAACTCTTTGTTAAAGTAGTTGCATCACTTAAAGCAAATGCGTGGTATTTGTAAGTTAAGTTTGAAATAAAGACTTCATAGCTTGCTGTCCATACTAACTTCTCAGGAAGGGGCATGGTCAGAGTTTGTCTGTAGAATAGCCAACCCAAAACTATTGAAGCCTTTGTGGTAGAGGGGCTATACAAGTAATATTTGATTGAGATTTGAGTTTTCCCTTAGCAATAACTTGTTTTCATTATAGTTTGAGGGTTAAGTCTATAACACAAAATGTAGAAAAAGTGAAGGTGTCTGGAAACGTTCTGAAGCAAGTGCACCTACCTCAAAAGACTTAAATATGATGTATATGATTTGGAGTCAAACCAATCTGAATGTCATTGTTATTACTGATATAGTTATATCTTTGGCCACTGGATGTAGAAATCGCACTGTCGAGCTAAAAATGGGCATCACTAATTGTGTTATTTTATTTCAGTACCAATTAAACCAAGTCATCAAAACTACACTAATATTTTACATTTTATGACTGACTATGGCACTGATTCTACATATACTATATATTAGGGACATAACAGACAAATATTTAGGGTTTAATTGCAAAACCAAAGTTATTATGATTATCCACTGCTCTCTGAATCCCCTGGCTGGCAGATGCTGTGGAGGATATTTAATTATAGTGAACTCATGTTCCGGAAATGCGTTTGAGATGTGTAAGTTGTGACGTGGTGTGTTATCCTGTTGGAAGATTAAAAGCTTGGTACACTGGTTGTAATGGGGTGGACATGGTCAGCAATGTGGAATTTAATCGATATTCCTTTGTCACTAAAGGGCCCAAGGTGTGTGAGGACAATATTCCCCACACGGTTACACCACTACTACCAGGCTCCGTTTCCTGTTCTTAGCTGACAGAAGTGGCACTCGGTGTGGCCTTCTGCTGCTGTAGCTTGAAGGTTTGTTGTGTTGTGACTTCAGAGATGTTCTTCTGCTCACCTTGGTTGTAGCAGGGGTTATTTGTGTTACTGCAGCCTTTCTATCAGCTCGATCCTGTCTCACCATTCTCTGACCTCAGCGTTTTGATAGTTGATAAGCACTTTCTAAAACTCTCAAACCGGCCCGTCCGACCAACAACCAGAAACGATGAAATCACACATCAGTGTCCTACCACGGTCCCTAACTTTCACAGATATTAGATCATCGTCATGGTGTAGAACAATAAACTGATTAAATTAAAATCATGAAATTACATTTAAAAGTAAAATGTTGATATACAGTAAAAACAATCATCAGGTGTTTATGGGTGGGTGTTCTTTAAAGCAGGGGTGCCCAAACTAGGACCAAGTTTGTCCCGCCACGCCAATATGGTACAATTTGGTAATTTGTTTTGGTGTAATGCAACGTTACTTTCGGATCACGGCCCTCAGTGAAGTTTGATTGTTGGCCCTTCATAGAAAAAAGGTGTGGGAACCCTGCTATAAAGGATTGGTAATAAAAGAAAAGTCTATTTTGCATCTGAATGAACGTGACTCAGACTTCGGCTCTCGTGACATGCACGCGCATTTGCGAAATAGATAGTAACAACCATTGCGGACAAACATTATCCATCCTTGTAGTACGTTTGAAGCATGGACCATTATTGTGTGATATAATAATTATTTTCGTTATTCTGTACCTAATTAAAAAAAAAATAATAATAATAATCCACCAGGCAGTTCCTCGGGCACCACATTTAGGCGCGCGCTGAGTTTGCAAACCATGATTGGCGCGCAATACCGGGACCATTTGAATTACGAAAAAGTAACTGTTTACATTCTGTCAGGTACTGTACGTTAACACGTATTTCTAAGAGAAATGCTTATTATTTTTTCTAAACGTATTTAAACACTAACTGTCGGTGTCAGAGCATCACAGCAGTAACATTGATTGGTGTTCAAGTTTTCAAGCTAGCGCTGTTATTAACGCAGTCCATTCTGTTGACAGTATGAAACGGAAGCAAACATGTGAGTGTTTATGACTTTACTTGAGACTGTGCATCAACATGTAATAATAGTTGCTTTTTCTTACAACATTTTATACAGAGTAGTCGTGTCACCATGTCTCAATACAGTGGAATGTCTCAAGACATTATTGAAACCGGAGAGTCGATGATCCAACTACTCAGAAGCAGCAAGGCCGTCGATAAATTACTAATGTTGAGAGAGAAGCAGCAGTCATTCCTTGATCGCCACTTGGAAACAAAGAAAACCATTACACAGATGTTAAACGGTAAGGTCAAAATAATTATACCCCGGTTATGCTCATTTACTTCCAAAGGCTTCACTGTCTGTCTAGTTGTGATGTGTCGTTCGGGAATGATTCGTTCATTTTGAGAACATCTTTACTATTACTCGGACGTAACGATTAGTATGGGGCCATTATTGTTGCAAAACTATTCGCAGCAAAACTGTTAATCCATTATTGTATGATGACACTGGATCCGCAAATGTGTTACACGATCCGCAAACGCGTACCACGATCCACAAATGTGCACATGCATCTGTTAATGCGTACATAAGTCTGATGCTGTTGACAGAGCTGAGCAGTTAGTTAGCTAGCTAGTTAGTTTTTGCAGACACAATAAACAAGATAGAATTCGACATTGGATTTTGGGTCGTAACCACGATAAACCAAAATGTGTTGTTCATTATCTACATACAAAAACAAATAGAATACTGATTTACCCATTAGCACCTGGACCATTTCTGACACCGACATGGATGAGGTTATATTTACAAATATAATATAGGTGATGTCTGACACCTCATTCACAATCCTCTGTTTGGATGAGGTTGCTGTCGAACCAACGTGGGAACTTCCTTTAGCAGCCAAGCCAGGCATTAATGCCATTGACTGGCCCTCACGTTCCTTAGACCTGATTCCAATTGAGAACCTCTGGGACGTTATGTATCAGTGCTTCCCATACAGCCAAGTAGCCCCACAGACTGTCCAGGAGCTCACTGATGCCCTGATTTAGGTCTGGTAGAAGATATCCTTAGACAGCATTTGCCGTCTTATTTGCCCGACATTGTTGGGAGTGCGTACAGGCACGTGGGGGCCATGCCTACTGCTGAGTTACATTATGAGTTGCTGTGATGAAATTCACACATCGGAATAGCTGTGATTTGAGTATTACTTTCATTTTTTGGGTGGGAGAATGGGTAACAATGCACCCCCTTTATTTCTTTGAATTTGAAAGAAGAAAGACGAAACTTGGTCGCTTCTATTTGTGAAATTTCCAATTTTGACCAAAATAAGTGTGCATGTCTACCCACCCTCCCCGATCAGGAATATACCATTCGTACATTGCCATTGTAGGAGCTTTTGAAATGACACGTTTTAAGTACAACAATCTCCCAGTTAGTTCTCCATGGCTCGGAAATGTTATGCTCGGTTAAAATCCGCTTAAATAAAGACAGTGCAACAGCGTACACACTTTGGGAATCACAATGAGGACATTCAATATTGGGTTGATTTGAATACTTTGTTAAACTGCCATTGAGATTGGAAGAGCCGAAAGTCTGTGGAATGTCCAATCTAACACTAACCTCACCCCCTTCTCATTGTTCCTCAGATTTAGTACAGTGTGAGGAAAAGGTGGGTCAGAAGCTGCTGGACATGGAGGAGCAGAAGACCCAGGCAGATAGGACCCTGGACGGCCTGGAGCAGGAATTGCAGCAGTGTACAGCCAGGAGCCAGACCATGGACTCAGAACTACAGTATCCTGCTCATGCACTTTCTACACAGGGGAGAGCCTGGGTGAAAGGAACTCAAGCTACAATCAGAGGGATGTCTGCATCCAATTATCAACACATAGGGTTTCGAGTGACTTGGAGAAAGGAGCCATTTGTTTTTACTTTTTTGAGGCTGTAAAGAAAAGTTGAACGGCTCTATCTTTACCTCGTTGAGATTGTCTGGTGGGACTTGAAACCAACAACTTGTGCTCCAAGAATGTTTTTGCTAAATTAAAGGGGTTTTGCATTAGAAGTCAGAAAAATTCTTCAATATTTATTTCTCTTGTTGAATGAGCACAGAAGGCCTCCATATACTACAAGGGAATATTTTGAAGGAAGTCTGAAGTTGATGTTACCAGTTATACAGGGTGTGCAATGGCCATTTAACCTTGTGTGGGTCACCTGCGATAACTGTGAATACACCGCTAGCCACTTCTCCCCTAATCTCATCCTCAGAAACCAGCCAAGGCTCAGTTTGCTTGCACTTAATTTCACATGACAGCTATCTGCTGAACCATACTATGCTGACTTGGGTGGATTTGTCAGTCACATGCTGTTAATTGTGTATGACACCACTGTGTTTTGGAAGCTTGTTTGTGTGTTGGTTTCCTTGACGTGTTCCCCAGGTTCCTGCAGAGTGAGCTGCAGAGTCTGCGTGACTCGGAGCAAGAGTTGCAGGCCCTGGAGCAAGAGGTTACCGATGACACCACGGAGGTTATCCCATCAGCTATGTGAGTAGGACTAATGGCTGAAATGTACACAATACTGCCATAAGTATGTAAACACCCCTACTATTTATTGAGTCCAGGGGTTTCAGCTACGCCCATTGCTCACAGGTGAATAGAATCCCACACATTGTCATGAAGTCTCCTTAGACAAACATTGGTTTGTACTGAAGAGCTCAGTGACTTTAAATGTGGCACTTCCACTGGATGCCTAAACTGTAAGTGCTATAATGGTGAAGTGGAAGTGTATTGTCTAATTTATTTATGAAGTACATTTAAAAACAACAAGTTTCAACCAAAGTGCTGTAGCCACCGGTTGTAAAGCTTCGTTTATAATACTGAACAATATTTTATGATTATTCAAGTTGTTAGAGATACTATCTGAGAAATTTTTAGCTCTTGCTGTTTGAACAGACAGCTGATATTTAATTAAATAGTCGCTCAGAATTTCAAGTGACACTTCCATTTTTCATTTTCTCTCTGCTTGTCTCCCCTCCCGTCTGAGAGTAAAGGTAACATTATTCATCCAGGGCTGAGCTCTACCTTTTGCTCCCCCATTTTAAAAAGGAGCAACTGCATCCAGGATGCTAGGGTGGAATTAAACAGTAAGTAACCGCTATGTGCTCAGGCTAGAGGAGGGAGCATCTATACTGCTGCTGAGAGAAGTCCTGTAAGCATCTTAGAAATGTTTGGCAGTGGGTGGTTGAGTAGAGCGTGAGAAGTTGCCTGGCAGTGTATGTTTTGGGAGTAGGCATGGAAGACTGGCATTAAAAACAACTGATTTATGATCAGACAGAATGTCATCTATCTCAACATTGCAAACTGGGAAGCCAAATGATTAATCAAGTTCTACAGTATGACCGTGATGGTGATTAGATAGGTGCAACAACAGAACCACAAACGCACAGAGCAAGGCCGAAGTGTGTGACAAATGGCATCACCACAGAGGTGCAACCTGCCTCTGGAAGCAACATCATTACATGAACTGTTTCAGGAGCTTTACGAAATGGGGTTCGTGGGCAAGCAACTGTACCCAAGTCTCACATCAACATGCTCAATGCCAAGTGTTGGCTGGAGTAGCGTAAAGCACCCGGCCACTGGACTCTGGGGCGGTATAACGCACCCGGCCACTGGACTCTGGGGCGGTATAACGCACCCGGCCACTGGACTCTGGGGCGGTATAACGCACCCGGCCACTGGACTCTGGGGCGGTATAACGCACCCGGCCACTGGACTCTGGGGCGGTATAACGCACCCGGCCACTGGACTCTGGGGCGGTATAACGCAACCGGCCACTGGGACTCTGGGGCGGTATAACGCACCCGGCCACTAGGACTCTGGGGCGGTATAACGCACCCGGCCACTGGACTCTGGGGCAGTGGGAACGTGTTCTCTGGAGTGAGGAATCACTCCTCAGTCTGGCAGCCTGTTAGACAAATCTGGATTTGGCGGAAGCCCGAAGCGTGCTGCCTCCTGGAATGCATTGTGCCGACTGTAGGGTTTGGCGGAGGAGGGAAAATAGTCTGGGGCTGTTTCAGGGTTTTGGCAAGGCACCTTAGTTCCAGGGAAGTTCCTGTGAGAACTCTGTTAATGCCCATGGTGTTGGATTGGGATGTCCTACATGCTCATATAGGCGTAATGATTGTACATCAGTCGAATGGTATAATGAACCATTTCCTATGTGAATGCTTATGTATTGATTGACACAACACGAAAGAAAGCTAGAAAACCATCCATGTGCAGAACCTGCTGAAATCCCCCAAAACGGTCACACAGACCCCCAGTAGTGTGATCAGGGAGCTAATTGTGTAAAAAGAACTATGTGGTTTCATCGAACTGAAACCAGTCCAACACTTCACTCTCTGTAGGCCTACAACACAATGAGCCCACCACAATTAACCATGATAGGTGTGATATGCTGCATGAGAACCTTTGTTGTTATCTGTTTTTGCAGCTACTTGGCCCAGTTGTATCATCAGGTGACCAAGATCAAGTGGCAGTATGACGTGGGCCCTCACATACTGAGAGGAGGTATTTATCACCTCACTTGGCTGTTTTTACACTGCTCAAAAGGAACATCTAAATCACACATCAAGTCTCCATGAATTCAATATGTTAAAGATCAAATTCTTTGCTGTACATTGTGTAAGTCAAAACCAAACTCACCAACCGATGAAGGACCCGCCAATTCTGGTGTTCTCTGGTGAATGCCAATCAATCTGGATGACGCTGGGCTTTATGCACAGTTCCTCCTAGAGAACATCCTTGATGTGTATTTGACTTGATGTTATACTTTTATTACGTGTCCCCTTAATGTTTTCGAGCAGTGTATAACACCCTTTTAGAATAAGTCACAGTTTAAGTTACAGTTCTTGTTATATGGCTGTTTTGGATTTTGGTTACTTTAAGTAATGTGTGCTTGTATTTCCAACCCCTGCAGTTCACTATGGAGCAGACTTGGCCACACCCATTAACATAGACACCTCTACGCGGTCTCTGTGTTCCGTTAGTGAGGAGCTGTGGAGCTTTGTCAGCACTGAATGGTAAAAGGGGTCCAAGAGCCATTGTTTGTCTTGTATGTCGTCGTTGTTGTTTTTTCTTTTGTGTGTTCTATGTCATAAAGCAGTTTTCTTTAACATGAATTTCCTGAAAATACTTATTTGACTAATACAATTTAACCCAAGCTTTACATTTACTGTGTTATGAATTTTCTAAGGCTATATTTTCTGTACCATGGGGGTCACTGCAGACATGATTGTTAATACAGTATTAAAATGACCATCATCTTTTTAATGGTTGTCCAATGTAAAGGCATGTACTTATGTTAAACAAAGCATTCTGGATTACATTTTGCAATTCATAAATAAGTCAGCAACTGTTATTTATATTAAAGGATATTCATGGAGTTTTAATTGGGTATTGTCTGTTTTGGTCAAAAAATATAATTAGAACTGCTGAAGTAATCAGTTGTTTACAGTTCTTTGTTCCTAACCCCTTTGATTTAATCAATGAACTTAAAGCCAAACATAGCTCAGTGCAGCATTTAACAGGTTCCCACGATAAGACCGTTATCATCAGTTCCATTTGTGCTAGTTAAAAATATACATGTATATTTTCATTATTCATTTAACATCAATAACCTGGCCAAAGCAATTACATACAGAGGACAAGAATACACCCAGAACTAAATCATACAAAAATAAGCCTTATGAAAAATGTAATACAAACATTAAATTGCAGACATTGTAAGAAGCATTTCAATTGTCTTGACAGTTTTTTTAAATTAATTGATCAGCTTGTTTGTTATGCTGTGAGGTGTGATAAATTGGACAAGCCTTAAGATCTTTGGCAATTTCTTCCAGTCACTAGAACCAGCAAACCTTTCAAGGACACTGCGTGGTGTCTGCAGAGAGACGATGGATAATTGGAGCTTGATAAGGTTGTTTCTAATCATGACACTCATTTTACGTTGGCTCCAAAAACCATAACGCCCATTCATCAATGCCAATCAATCAATTTGATTGACGAGTTATGCCAAATGCTCAAACACCCACAATAGATATTGGCTACTGCCTGCTACTGTAGTTTTATGTGGATTTGAGCTGGAAGTTGTATGACCTTTTCAAACCTTTAAAGTGTCTGCCCAGGAGAACAGCCATTTGCACAGTAACCCCCAAACAATTTTGGAACATTGCTCATGAGGTTGAATATTTATGCAATACATTATTTTCAGTTATGTATTTGTAATTACTTTTGCCCTTAGACAATATGGACTTTAATTTTGTGTTCATTGGCACACAAAGTATAAGGAGATAAATTGTTTTTGGGGCCCCTGTATACCTCACACTTTTATCTTGTTAATGGAAATCTGTTTGCAGTTCGCTGAGGATTTTTGTCCATTAGGGTAATGGAGATAATATTATATAAATTAGTGTTGGAGCACAATCTTTTGTACAACAAATGTATTACCACTACCTATTCACAGCGGTTAGAATGAATGGTTTGTCTTTTGGTTTGACATTTATCAGGATGGAAATGAATGATCAGCGATGGGAGTTCAAGCCAGCGCTCCACAATTGGTCTCTGCCTTTTCGGTCTTTGAGCAGGTACTTCCCCCGGGGCTCTGTGCCTGCTACAGGCATGGTGAAGGCCACATTGTGGTCTGATAAGAGATGCAGGTGGCAGGGATGCCACCGGGACCTTGATGGTTTCACTTTCCAGTAAGCTGCTGAGCCCATCCTCCCGCTTCCCTCCGTGTGGTCCTTTGACAGTAGCCCCCCCAGTAGCAGCTCCGTTCATCCGCCGCCGTCCCGACACAAAGGCACAGCGTCCAGTTCGGGTAATATAGGGAGACGTCACAGGCAGTGATGGTTCTCCGGCAGAGAACGAGATAGGCATGGCGGGGGTCAGTATGACGCTACTGTAGCCGTGGAAACACACCAACCTAAATCGTGTGTGTGAGGTCAGGTGCCTCCCATGACTTGAGTATGAGGGGGATCAAGGTCAGAAGGAGTCGAAATGCAGCATGTGGAGGTACATGTCAAGAGGTCGGTTGAACCGTAATACCAGGGTTTATGTTAGAAGATAAGCTTAATCAAGGTGTCAGGCTCACTCAAAACCCACACGCTTATCCTCTGAACCCCATTCTAATTTGTAGTTAAATAATAATCCTCTTCAACAGAAATTATATTTATCGCATTTGTTGTCAACGCAACCTTGACCCACTTTTAAAAAAGAAAATCAATATCAACCAGTTATTTCAATACTTTTTATGGTTGTGGTGACTTCGTTTTCGCTGAACTGAGAAAGTTACTGTATTGTTTAGGCTCACACACATTACGCGGAAACTTTACCATTACTCTTCATTGCACAGCCCCCATATTTTTGTAAATGACTCATATTACATTGCTAGTGCTTCAGTAGAAACATGCCCATGTAGCATGTGGTTAGGAGTTGGTTTGATTCAGGGCGGGGGACAGGTTTCACATAACTCGCATATCTTTTCAGCTTGGGGTTTGTTGTTGTAACCTTACTGGAAACATCAAGCACAAGTGGTGTCTTATCTATGCGCGACGTGAGACGTCTAGGTTGGTTGCTTATGGTGAAATTGGTGCAGTGGGGGGACCACGTGTCAGTGGGTATACTTTAATAACCTCTCCAACAGACGTCTACAGGATGCTGTGTATATAGTGTAAGTATGAAATTATCATTGCTTTTGTGGTCCCTTATCGGGTTGGGTCATGCTGACACCTTATCAATGTCTGTTAAAGGCGCTAACACAGAAATCCCCAATATACTGTATAATAACACAATAACCACGACACACGTACACAACTTTCTAACACAAAGTCTGGTATGTCAAAATACACTATGATACACTGTGTCCAGTGGCAGCTGCATCGTCCATGACACAGCAATTTAATCTATACAATTTGAGGGTTTTAGGGTAGCATAGTGGTAAAAAACATCTCTATCGTTAAGATTAATGTTATCACTATGCTCATTATTCCTAATTGATCATCCCTTGACCATTTGATGAATATTCAATATGTATTCTCCATTTTCTGGTATGCTACGTTCAGATTGAAAAGCACAGAATCACCACCCTAAGGCCATAGATTTGTATGCGACCCCTGTGGAATTTCTACCCCTAAACTTGGTGTTGGTATTGTGAGCCACCGAAGTTCACTGCATTACCTACGTACAGTACAATACTGTCAAATACAGGACATGATTTTCATCCATACTAGCAGCCACAACAGATAAGCATGTAAACCATGTAAACACTGGCAATGTCTTTCAACACGGAGCATGATGGACAGCAAGGAGGAGATGTAAATAATATTCAAAACTACAAACAGAACAGCTGTGAACCATCACAGGTAATTTTTTCTTAATAAAGCAAGCTGTGGAAGCATGTTCATGTGTGTAGCCATATCTGAAGATGGGGTAGTAGGACATGAGCCCCTTCTTGGGTCCTACAATGCTGAGGCTCCACACATCATTGAGTTCTTCAATTAAATTGAGTGTGATTGGTTCCACCATTGGAACCTATGATACCTGACCCTAGACCTGCACCATTGTCTCCTTTTCGTCATGGAGGTAGAAGGTCTATGACCACAGGGATTGTGACCGTATCACACACCTTCAGCTCATGGATAAGACATGTCCTCGCATCCCTGGTGACTAATGTCAGGTTTGGATTCACCATGCCAAAAGATGCTTCCCCCAGTGCATGAAAAATGAAGATTATAAATGTGATTTCCTTTATTTACGATAGCATTAGTTACAGTTGATGAGACAAAAAAACGTGTTGCAATAAAAGTAATAATAATATTTTTTTTGCATTAGTGATTGTAGAAGATGTCTTCATTGGTCACACTTTTGATTATTGTATAGAAATTATTTTCTGTCAATTGTGATGGGTAATGTAGTTAGAGTCTGTGTAATGTAGTTAGTCTGATGCCAAAACAGTAAAATAATATGTTACAGATTACCTTCAGAACTTCAAGTTGAGTCATTTTGAAACACGTGTCTTGCACTGTTTGATCTTGGACTAACTGATTGTTACAATGACTAAACAGAAGGAATTGCACCGTATTATGTTTTGATGACTTAACCAATGTACTTGCAAGATTACA
>JACXGK010002723.1:0-12880 GCA_016801125.1 Novumbra hubbsi
ACGTATATATATATATATATATACATAGGTCTCCACCTATACCCCTGGACTTACATGAGCCCGGCTCATCGATAGGAGTACACTGCCTACCACCTCGTTAACAGCAGGAACAGACAGTGGAATCCTCTCGGGAGTTGTTCACTCAAGTCGCGCAATTGGATCTACCTTTACGCTCTGTTCACAACGCTACCCTTACAGTGTCAGAGTCTCGAATGGCAACTGGCTCCTTCAGAACCTTCGACCACTCCCATGGAGTCACTCTGACCCCGGACCGTGGGTCGCAGACGTTGTGTGTCAATAAGAAACAGCTTGACCCGGGGCTGACCCAAACCTGACCGATCCCCTGAGCCTTCATGACACGCCGAGATCGTCGACAGGTGATCCGCTCTCACGCATGCCGACAGAAGCGTGATGCACCTCCATGGAGGGGCGAGCGTGAAGTTGACCCGGGGCCCTGGACGGTGCCTGGAAGCGTTTGTCCCGAGTGGTGGGCAGTCTTGGTCTTTCAGACAGAACCAAAGTCTGCAGTGCGAGTTCTCTCTTGACGCAGATATTCATTCGTGCCACCCCCACACCGGGAGAGGAATTCGTCTCGAGGGCCCCCTCCAAACATTATATCCTTCCCCTCGTTCAGGCATCCCGGAATGTGGACGGCCGACAGAGAGCGCAGCTGTCTGCATCCATAGCCACAGGCGCGTTGCCGTCAGGTGGGATGCAAGAGACCTGACTCCCCCTTGTCGATTGATGTATGCCACAGTTGTTCGATTGTCTGAACAAATCAGGACATCTCTGTCCCTGACCAAATGTGCGAAGCAGGTCGGTGCCAAGAGAACTGTCTGGAAGCCGGTGGATGAGGCTCTGGGGCCACACAAGTCTCAACCTTAGCAGACATTTCCCCAGCCTGTCAGAGAGGCAACTGACGTCCCTCTGCCCATGAGGACACCCTGGTCCAACAAGAACACCCTGGTCCAACAAGGACACCCTGGTCCAACAAGGACACCCTGGTCCAACAAGGACACCCTGGTCCAACAAGGCTGGGTTCCGCCAGTGACCCCAGTGTCCCGCTAAGAAAATGGTTCTGATGATGCACAGGGTTTATCTGTTGGGCGGCGAGGGCGCATGTGCAACAGCCCCGAAGGCACCACCGACATGGACACCAGTTTGGACAGGATGGACACACGGACCTTACACACATGAGCCAACAGAGATGTAGAATCTTCTCTGGTAAACGTAGCGTCATAGTGGTCCAGGTGGAGACCAAAACCTGCTGCTTTTGTCCAGAGGAATCTTAGTCGCCATATTTCGGGAACTAACTGATGCAACAACAATATTCAAAGGATTTGCTTAACTGTCCCCATCAAGGGTAGCAGAGAGTAACACAGACCTAAACCTCTGGGCTGGATGAAGGAGATTTGTGGAAAGAAATCTGTGCATTTCACAATACTTACGGAGGGACTGCGAAGTTCTCCTGATTCATGAATGGATAAATCACAGTTGGGATCTGAACCCTGGTTTCCAAAACAGGAGTCAGGGAAACAACTCATCACATGAATGGGAATATATTCTTGAGCCCGCGCACACAATGACACTGAATGTGCAACAGCAGCAGTCAATGAAAGTGATTGGCAACACAGCACAGCTGACCGAGGTTACTTAGCAGCCTGCTCCAAGTCAAGATGACAACGCTATAAGCCAGATTGCTTAAGCTGCTGTCGTGGTAACGAGGCACCGAACTAACCCGTGAAGACGCACAATTATAATATAAGAAATCATTCCGTTTCTAAACGTCTAAGACGTTGGAAAAAGAAGCAAAACAACTTGTAGGCATAGTGATGTAGTAGTAGTCAAACAATCTACATGGACTGTTCTCTACATTGATCAGCAGAAAGTCCTCCAACACATCATTTGTTCCACTCTCTATAACCCAACGGATCTCCTTTCGACTCTGAAAGTCTGTTTAATCTAAAGCGACCAGAGAGTGCACAAAAACTCTGACATTCGTGAGTAGAGCACTTTTTTCACAATTGCAGTAACACTATCATGCCATGAATGTTCTTTTTAATTCATTGTGGTATTTTTTGTACACTTATTACTATGTACAATGTATTGCGTTATATCCACTGAGCAAAAAGCCAACAGAAAGGTTATAAGGTATGTTTCAGCAGCCAATACATAAATTCCCAAATTCTGAGGGATATTCTACTGAAATATAATATAAAATGGTATAACCCTCACTTGGACTAAATAAAAAACAGTAAACCCTCCCAGAGACTTAAATTAAAAAAGCATCTCATTTCACTCTATGTCTTATCATGTAAAATTCCGATCTCTAAATTAACAAAAAAAGAACAGTGCAGATGGCGCTTTGTCATGTAGAGATGTATAATTGGCAACTATTATGTAGGGGAATACTTGGACTCCGACAGACTTTGTAACACATCTGAAAGATTAGCATGCCTTAAATCCAGTGATTATGAATTATTAATTCGCCTCATATCAAAAAGACAGTATTATATATGCACACCAAAATATTTGCATAATTTGCTCCAGTAGTTATAACAGATTTTTCCAGAATAATTTGTATTACTTGAAATGTTACTAATCATGTGTCATATGAATTTGCTGTGGTTCATTTACAAGAATCTTTTAGAGACATATTGTAATTGATTTTAGCTGTACCACTAGACATTTCATGACTTCACTATAATTGTGTTAAGAACATTCTGTTACAATGAGGTGATGTACTGGTAATGACCAGTAAAACGAATGTCTTTACAAACCTCCTTACGTGGTCCTGAATGCACAGTATTCCAAACCTAAATCCCAAGCATACATCCAAATGAGGAAAAACTCTTAATCCCAATCAGAAATATTTTTAAAGGCTTCTGATTATTGGAGTAAACAGGTTTTCAATCTTGGAACGTAATGACAGCACTTGCGAAACTCGAATGGTAATATGTGAATCAAGCTTTAATATGATGGTCATCAAAAACAGGGGTTGAATGATTATCCATTACTGGACACGTTGTGGCCTTCATGGAGTTTACAGTATTTTATAGTATGGCAGAAAATGGCACGTTCAACTGATGAAAAGAGGCCCAAACATTGAGGCAAAGTGTTGGAAAAGTAGTTATTTTACAGAACTTGATTTTAATTATTTTAAGATTCCTGTAACAATGTGTTAACAAAATGTAAAGGAAGGGGAGGACAAGACAGAAACGACCATAGAGGATTGTCCCATTTTGATGTGCATAACCTAGTTTTATATGATGCATCTCTGAAGTGAAACGTGTCATATTCCACAAGGGACTCTGCTTTGGTTGGTCAGGGTTGGCGTTTCTAATGTATTTATGAGTTGATGAGAAAACCTCTTGGCGGGTCATCCATTCAAAATATCAATCAATCAAATGAATTTCATACAAAACACCCAGACAAACTGACAGTGAAATCAAGATTCCATAACCCTAATGTTTATGGTCAGATAGGCTCTGTTAGTAAAGACCAAAAACAAACATGAAAAAAGGTCAGCTGTGCACAATTTTGTATAATATACATACTTGCATCAATATAGAGTTTAGTACCTTTAAAAATGGCATATTGGGATGTGTTTTGGGCAATTGTTTTTGACGTCTGTTTTTGTATGCTCTGAAGTTCCAGAACAGTGTTTATGTTTCCTGTATATAGTTTCTGGTCATCTGCTTTATATTTTCATAATAAAATAAAAGATTTGAGGAGAGTGTGATTAGTGAAGTGCACAGCCTTTCTGTCTCCAGAGTGTACTCTCATAATTTGTAAGCATTTACATAAATATTTGTAAACACAAATCTTATATCTATCTCTATAAATATTTATTTCTACAGCCTATTGCTTCAGCATGCAAAAACGTTATCTGCCTGGACTGTGCAAAAACCCAGAGCTATAAATCATATTTTGGGAATGTGAGATAGCAGCAGTGCCGATCCTAGCCTTTTGGGTCTGGGGCCCGCACCAGTTAGTTCCCGAACTATGGCGACTAAGATTCCTCTGGACAAGAGGAGCAGGTTTTTGTCTCCACCTGGATATGGCCATTATGACGCCCTAAGCAAAATATGATTTAGGGGGCCCCTTTCCCTTAGTGGTCTGAGGCTCACTAGCTGCCAGGGACTACCTGGTAGTTGGGGCCCTAAGTGGCCACTAATGCTGCTTATGCCTAGGGCCGGCCTTGGATTGCAGACAAGTAAGTCAAGACACCCATGTTATCATCATAATCTTTTACCCATAGTTCTCCGTGTTTGCTAGCAAAACCATTCCGTTTTACTGTGTCAGCAAGGCTCTTGTGAATCCATCTCGTCTGTACAAGCCATTCATGTATTTAAATGTCAGATTGCCATGTTTTTGCTGCGTTTTGTCTGAGCTACAAGTTCCAGAAGAGACAGAAGTCACAAAAATGTCTGCATTATTCAACTGTCTGCACCAAAAACAACATTTGATAGGATAAAGACAGGGACCATATTACAGCACATTATAAAAATGTTTGGGTGGGTCCAAAATAAAGCACTGCTTATTTTAGTATTTGGCAGATCCAGCGGTGCGATAGCCATCAGGTTCTCTCTAACAAGAGCTGAAACCCATTATGGAGAGGCAGACAGGCAGAGGAGAGATGAATGCGAAAATAAGTAATGCTAAACCAACGGCCGTGAGTGGCACCCTGGCGTGATCCGACCAAGCCCCTGAGGGTCAACTACATCACGTGAATTGGAATTGGAAGAATAATATGTCTAAAGATTAACATTACTTAAGCACTGCATCAATACATTCCTTGACTATAAAGAGAGTCGATGCATGGCTATTTCATCTGTTAGGCGATTCTGTGATTTGGCTTTCAGGTAATTTTATAGACGGTGTTCTGAAATGTAATCACGTGTCATCCCCTATGCATTTCTACGTCATGGCGTTTCTCTAGCCTTGCGGCGTTCCTAGAAGTGACACCTTGATTTCATTTGGTTGATCTGTTGGCCGCAATGGACTACACATTCGGATTGAAATGTGCCCTTCTCTTTCACTAGACCTGCTTACTTTGACCACCAATTGTCTGTCATGATTTCATTATGATTAACACAGTTTTGCGGAACATAGACTATTTGGCAGTACCAACGTTCTTCGCATCTTCACCCTCCCAAAATTCGGAACATGTCCATATATTATACTTATAGGCATTTTACCCCAGGTGAACAAGTAGTAACACATGGAGTTAGGTCTGGCAAGGGGAGAGGATGGTGCTGACACATTCAAGTGTACAATGACAATTCTGCCAATCCACATATAATGTATTGGGTTTTAATCAATGTTAATTGTGAAAAGATGGCAATTAACAGATAACAAAAACCCTGAACCACAGACCGGCACATACACACAACTCGGTGTATAGTACAAATCGGCTAGCACACTCCCAATAGGGTGTGAAGTGAACGCTAAGGAGAGAAGAGCAAAGCTGGGTAGTCTAGCAGGTAGGAATCTGTGAGGGTTCCCTGGCAGTTGTGGGCAACGGCGTTGGGGATAATCCAGCCAGCCGCTGAGTAGAGCAGGTATCAGACGTAGCAGGAGAGTGGATTACCCAGCCAGAGAGAGATGGAGACGGGGGCTATGGAGAGGACTTCAGTCCCGATAAGAGCAGAAGGAGGACATGTTTTCCAGGAGGGGATGCGGATCTTCTGTCTTCCAGGAAACCATAAACTGGGACATGTAACGATAAACAGAACAAAATAAGAGGACAGTGTATGAGTAGATTTTAATCACATGGAAATGTGTTTCGGTTTCCTATCTGTCCAGTGGCAGTCAGGTGCCTCACATAATCCAAACCGCATCACGGCAAACTGGAAAAAGACAAACCTGGCTAATTTGTCTTCTGTTGATGTGCCCTCACAAGGGCATTACCCATTGAAGGGCTGTGGTGAGACTTTAGTGGTGCATTTCATTCCCAGAGCTATGGCTCATCTGCCACTGCACACCTTTATGCCTCCCAAATGGCATGCTTCCCTTTGTAAAATAGTTAATTTATCTGCACCAGGACAATTGCACTGCATAGGGAATAGGGGGCAGTTGGGGCCGTAGTGATACAGACATCTGCTAGCCAGGTAATCTCCCTAAATTATGAGGAGTCAGTATCAATAATGTATTGGCCGTGTGTGAGGGATGTTCCCCAAAGGCATTATCTCTCATGCCTGTTAACGCTTTCGTCCAATGATTTGTTTCACGCGCGGGGTTCAGGGGAACATTCACACATTTCACGGGTCCTGCTATGGCTCATTTTTGAGATGTTGATTTGATTTGACAAAATCTATACACTTGGTTGGGTCTTTGTAGGCCTTTGCAAAACAGTCTATCCGATGCGTTGTTTCTTATATTTACAGAATCAAATTGTTGTGGATTTTTACACCTACACAGAAAATGTAATTAGAGTAATGTACTACGCTCTAGTTTTCATTGAACAGGTTTTTGATAATACAGCTTTGTGCAAAGAAGGTCCTCTTGTCTGTACAATTTTGCAGATTCCACATGAACATAGCAGGAACATAACAGCGTTGTTACCGATTCTGTTGTTACTCATTGCGTGCAACAATTAGCAAGTATGTCACAGTTGTAGTGAGGTGCAGAACCAAACGCAGACATTGTATAAAGAAAAGGTGATTTAATCCTATTAACAAACAGGTACAAACTACACGAACAGTAAACGCAAAAGAAAAGGTGCTGTGGGAAACAACAAAACAGAACTAAAGCAAAATACAAAGAACATGTAGCGCATCCACTTGAAAACTGAATTAAACAAAGACAAACCATGAGCATTGTGGAACACAAACAATAAACCACACCGTGTGTGGTGCAACCCTAACCTAAGTAGGCTCCCCAATCAGAGTCAACTGAATGCAGCTGCTCTGACTGGGGAGCCCACAGCGGCATGGAGAAGGCTAGAGGCCTCTCTATGGGTCATGCTCTGAAACGGCCAGGGGCCCGCAGCCAGGGCATGACAAAGTATTGCAACAGTTTAAGAATACGTTTGGGGATATCATCCTCTACTTTACATAATATCTTTAAAAGATTCTGAGAATCCAGAGAAATCTCTGTATGCAAGGGAGAAGGCCAAAAAACTATTCTGAATGACAGTGATCTTCAGGCCCTCAGGTGGCACTGCAGTAATAACAGACCCTATTTTGTAGTGGAAAAAGTGCTAGGGTTCAGTAACACTTCTGAAACCAAAGTCTGTGAACACAGTACCTTTTCTGCATCCACAAATACAAACCATCTTTAAACAAGAACCGGATCCACCACCTGAAGCTCACTGTGAATACATGAATTGCTGTGATCAAATGTACGCCACTTTTGAACAGCCTGTGATTTCAATTGTTTACGAACATTCTTTCTCTTTGTTTCCCCTCCCTGATATTTAATTTGCAACTATGGCCTTCCCTCATTGCAGTAACACATCAGCGAGATAAGGGGGTAAAATACTAACATTCTCCTGCCTTTCTTTAAATTATTCAGTTTTATGTCAGTCAGTGCTCAATTTAACAATCACTCCTTAGGTCTTACAGAGCCACTTTGAACAGAGTTGTTTTCTTGACCGAAATTCTAACTTATAATAAAACTATATTTATAAAACTATGTACTTAGCTTACATAACACTATGCAAAAAGAATTCTTCTTTTAAAAGGTTTATATGCTGCTGAATAGGTAATGTACTGTATTGAGTATTCAGTTGATCTGAACTCCTCATAACCTTTAATAAGGGACCTTTCATGAGATTTAGGTACTGCATCCTAGTCATCCCCGCTTGTTTCATCTCTCTGCATGTTCTCCTCAGACGCAAGCAGAGAAAGGACATGTGATAGGAGGGAAACAGATTCAGATGGAGAGAGAATGAAAGACCAGACAAGGTACACCCAGATCGGGAAAGTGAAACTAGGAAACGAAAGCTAGAGTAAGAAATATTGAAAGAATCTTTTAGATGTAAAAGAAAGGATGAAAGAAACAAGTCCTGAAAGATCTTTGATCACAATGGATTCCTGCACAGCTCCAGTAACTGAGTATGGTGTTGGCTTAGGCCCAAATCTCTCAGACAACACCTTTGAAATTCACAATGGCTTCCATGTGAATCAGCCGTCCCCTTTCATGCCTGTCTGGAGCCGATAACAGGCTGCCCCACAGTTAACAATCTCTGCTAATAGACTTTTTCCCTGTCAATCAAGCATAATTCCAATAGAGCAATATGGCTCATGTGTACGCTAGCGCACACACACACACACACACACACACACACATGCACACATACAAATGACACACACAACCATGGCTCATCAATCATGGCTCATCTGTCATTAAATTTCCCCTTTAACCCCTTCATCCCATCACCCCGCCTGTCACTAACACTCATCCTCATCCAACACTGGTAATATATTCTATTTTAAACACCTCGAACGGTGTAGAAATTGAAAGCTGCTAATTTGGCAGGTTTTTTGGGTGTTCGGAACTAAGGGGTTGGTTAAGAAAAGTGTGAGCATCCTTGGCAAGCATAAACAAACCAATATAGCAGTCCCATGAAAACAGAGTAAACAGCAAGAATCAACAAGCTTTCATCCAAACAAACCCCCAGCTATGTTCTCTATTTCTCTTCCAAACCGGTGTCTTTTATTTTTTCCAATTTGATCTTCAAAGCTTTACGCTAATGTTTGTTTGGGTTTGCTCAATATTCATGTATATACGTGTGTATATATATATATATATATATATATATATATATGTGTGTATATATATATATATATATGTATATGTGTGTTTGTAATCACTATATATTATCACTGTAAATAGAAACATGGGTTGCCTTAAGATTACAATTATTTTCAAATGTTTCTTTAAATATTTTATTTTTTGTTGTTGATTCAATAGATTTGCAAACTTGGATTCAAATGAAATGAAAAAGCGTTTTAGCGCGGGATACGTAAACACAGCCTCTGCCAAACACGTTACACAGAACGCAATTACACATTCCAAAAGATTCTCCCTGATAACAAGATGGTAGAGAAAAAAGAAGATCACGCATCGCTATTCAAGTCAACCAATGCAGTCTATCTCATCAGATGTGAATTATTATTTAGGAAACAGGGATTTTGAAATGTCTTTGATGGTAGCTGTGCCTTTAACAGTGGGAATCACGGCACAAAATCAAAACATGTATAGGAGAGTGTGTGAAGGTTTGGGTGTGTGCGCGTGTGTGTGCACGTGCCTGTGTGATTCACACCTGCTGTGCCTGCCACCACCTCACCCAAAGCCTTGGGGTCTGACTGTTTCACTCTTTTCTTGCAACTCCCAAAATGGCTGTACCCCAAAGGGGTTGCAGGCCCCCCATGGCTTCCTCCTAAACCAGCCACTGCCATCCATCGGTGGCCACTGAGAAGGTGATGGATCACAGCTACCACTGGCCTGTCAGTTCCATAAACCACCATTCGTCACGTTGACTTGGCGTCAGCCAGCTATTGTATCTGTCTTCTCCAACCTAAAGCAGATGCTAACGCAAAGTCAACCAATATTACCAGTTGACAACATCCATCTCTTATTCTCTCATAGTAATTCCTGTGCATCTCAGAGGTGTGTTTAGACTTGACAACTTTGGCCAAAGCATTCACCAGTGGCTGTGACAGTTAGTACGACAGTTAGTTAATTCCAATTGTGTTACAAACACCATCACATCCTGTCAATAAAGATGAGCAATTGTTCATGAATCTTGATAACTCCTGTTCCCCTTGGAGCTATACTACACCTCTCAAAGTGAGTTCATTTGTTAGAATTTTACCAACAGCACATGTGTTTATTGAATCCCTATCTTTTCAGTGGAGTGGACACTAACCTAAATTATACCAGTATGATGAGTTAACACATGCATTTTTTTCTGTCACTTAGTAATTTTTATGTGTCTCAGAGCTGTGTCTACACCTGACAACCCTTTTCAATGCTTTCAATTACTGCTGTGACTCTCAAAGTCATTCCAATTATCTTACAACCACCTGCACATGCTATAAATTATTCACATCTCTCCTAATAATTCCGGTACATCTCAGAGATGCTAGACATAATCAAAGTGAGTAATGCCGATGTTAAAACAACCACCAATGCAAGCTGTCCATTGGGTCTCTGTCTTCTCTGTAGAGCAGACACTAACATAACATTGACCAGCATAACCAGTAAATCACATCCAACCACCCCTCTTTCTCGTATTATGTCCTGTACTTCTCAGCTTTAGAACCGACCAACCCTTGTCAATTGAACCAACAGCGGAGGTCATTGTGGTTGAGAATAGTGGTCAGGACCTATTATTCATCTACTTCTAAACAGCACACTTTAAGATTACAGCTAATCTTTGATGGGCTTTGATCGCTATGTAAAAAGTGTTTAGTTAAGCCTTATTTGTTAAACACGTTTTTAGTTAAGCCAACAGCTTTGCTTTGGCCATATCATCCTGTTCTGGTATGTCTTCATCCAAAATATAACTTCCTGTATTTGGGTTACTGTAGCAGTGTACATCTAACAGGTTATAAATCAATCATCCTTACTAGAATATGTTTGAAGAATGACAAATTAATTAATTAACTACTAAAATGTCTGGCGAACGGAATTGAATGTATTGGCTTGGGCGTCAAATAACCTACATTTTCCCTTACGTCTCAATACTTCATAAATCTATGATACCATGTTACCAATCCCCTGGTTATACATCAGAAGGCTTCCTAGTAAAACACATCTGAAAGGGTATTTATGTACTCAGTACAGGGAAAGATTGTTGTAGAGTACGTTTGGGACACACTGGCCTACATGATAAGGTGATGTTAAAAGTGACTAATAGAGACTCATACAACCAAAAGACTGCATCACAGAATGTTGTCCAAGGTTCAAATAGTAAACACCATGTTAACACAAAGGAAAAAATGCCTGTTTTAATCATTATAGGCCTATAGATTACAGTATATGGTTCTTATTGTTTTGTTTTTAAATCAATAATCTAGTAAAACTGGTTCTTAGAAAAATTTACCCCAAACCATTTTGTTAAATTCCAAAAGGATGGTCATTTACCCAAACCATAAGCATTATTAACTGCTTACTCTACACACGAAACCCTCGGCAAAGCACTTTTCATGTAGAAAACACAGCAATTCAATAACCAAACTCAAATCTTAGCAGAACTGACACTTTCAACAAACTGTTTTGATGAAAGTGTTATGAAAACAAGTTGATATCAAACCCTGTATTCAGTTCACATTTTACTTTGGATTGTTGTGGTTTTCCGGCACTTTCTTCCTGTGTTGTAAAGCTTTGTTTCCAGGAAGAGATTTTCAAGGTCTCGCCAGTGAACCGTCTCCGTGGAACCTTTAACTCAGGTAATAATTGTCAAATGTGTTCAGAGGGGGTGTGTGTGTGTGCATGCGGTCTAACGTGAGTTCTAACTCTGTATTCAGGAAGTGTGGGGACACTGGAAGGAATCAGATGTGAGAAAATGTTAAGAGGTGTGAGAAACCATTGAGGAGTGAATCACAAAACACATTCACCCAAGGCGTTTCTTCTAATCACTTCTAAAAAATATAATGAGTCACTCAGTATTCGTGTCAATGGATTTCAACTAATTGATCCTTCTGGAATTAAGAAAACCTCTGCTTTCTACTTCCCAATGGACTCGATCAGTCAACACCTTTTTTTTTTTTCTTTTTTTTTACAGTTTTGAAGAGTCGTTCATGCACATAGTGATCAATGTGTGAGATTGTTCTTGAGGAAACACCTGTGCCAACGTGAGAACACGAGTCTCCAGGCCAAACAGACCAGCACTAACGCTTTACGTTGACCATATTGTGCACCCAGTCCTCCTCATTCTGTCACGTGCATGAAAAAGGTCACACAAGGACTTATGATTGTACATTAAAAACGGAGCGACGAAGAGCAAAAAAGGGGGGAAGATGTCGAGGAAGACAAAAGGATGAGGAAGGACTCGGCCACTGAGTGAAAATCCCTGGCAAAAGGGGTTGATACATCACCATGTGTGCTGCGATTAAATCAGCCTGGGATTGTCAATCTCCATGTCACACTTGGCCCCCGTGCAACAGAGCTCTCCTTCTGGTATTCCTTGATGCAGCGTTTGACCTTTTTTCCCAACCTCAGAAAGACAACATTGGGCCCCATGCTCACCAACTACCTCAGATCCAAATGATTTTCCTGCCACCATATTCCCCCTTCCTCAATCCTTGGTGATGGATGGTTTATGATCGGAACTCTCATCAGCAGGTGATTATTTTCCAGGCAGTGGAGGATGTCTGCGGCAATATTACCACAGAGGCACGCCAAGGATGGATCCGATCTGCTTCTGGGCCAGGGAACATATCAGTTGTGATGTGGATGAAAACATGTGGCCTCAATATCACAGACGGGACGATGCCAGATGATTCGAAGTTTTCGTTTCACTCCATTCCCGTGGACGGTACAATACTTTTACTTTTTAGCTTGTTTATTATTAGAGAGTGAACATTTTCTACACAAAGTGTTTTCTCAATGCTTAATGTGTGCAAGAAATCATGTCTAATGTGTGCCTGATTCTGACCCGATTATTCGATTTTGATGGCGGTGTGTATAGTTTTTCCTGTCGAGACGTGACGTTTCCAAACGTGCTTTGTGTGAACTATTTAGGGATATTGAGGTATTATTCAGAGAATAGCGCATATTCAATTAAGACTGGTACTAAGACAACATGGTCTCATCAAAGTATGTCATTATGGTGACCTTTACTAACTATTGTGGATTCATGTCTGCATCCCGACATGTGGTAGACCATGATCGTGGGGTATAGACACATGGGAAAACTCTAACAGGA
>JACXGK010002723.1:12980-51769 GCA_016801125.1 Novumbra hubbsi
TCTAACAGGATCGTGGGGTATAGACACATGGGGAAACTCTAGCAGGATCGTGCGGTATAGACACATGGGGAAACTCTAACATAGCCTACAAACAAGGTCTGAGGTCTGCCCAAGTCACTGCCCAAAGCGGAGGACCTTAAAGGGACACTCCACTCCACCTGGTTATTTCCGGCACTGTAATCGTCTGTTGATTGTCCTGTCCTCCATAATGTAATTAGTGAACCCACTGCTACAAAGATAACACAGATCAGCAGTTTTTTGCCAGTGAAAAATGAAGATATCCAATAAATAAACAATTCAGGGCAAAAATGATCAGTGAGCAAAGGCACGCACACACACACACACACACACACACTTGTCATAGTTTCCTGGCAGTCCGTTTTGCGTCAGTGGTGGAACCTCATGGACGGTTGACATTTCACTTTGGCTCTGTCTCCATTCCCTGTGATCAGAGCCCTGCTGCCTCGGCGCATTGAAAGGTCACAGTTGTTGTTTGTCAAAATCAGAACAAAAAATACCCCATACCATGATGTTTGTCTGTGTGTCTGTGTGTCTGTGTCTGTGTGTGTGTGTCTGTGTCTGTGTGTGTGTGCGCATGTGGGAGTCCAACAAAAATATCTAGCTCCATGACTGTTTTTATACAATATGTATTTAGTGCATGCTGTATTGCTTTGTGTGTGTGTGTGCGTGTGTGTGTGTGCCTGCGTGTGTGCAGTTTCCTGTTTGTAGAATACTTTGAAAGCAGACTGAGCAATACATTTTGCGCATTTGTATTTGGCAGTGGCACTCAAAGTGACAGCCCATTGTTAAGACCTCTCCCTTGCCTCCGTTCAGCTGACATTCTTTTGAGACTCAGTCTGTCCTAAATGGTGCCAAATTCTCTTCCCTGCGTAGGGCACTATGTAGCCAAAGTCCCTTCCCTACGTAGTGCACTATGTAGCAAACAGGGAGCCATTAGCAAAGGCTTCGCCCAAGACTGACTTTTGAGGAGGTGGGGACGTTTCTATGTAGGATTTGAAAAGCGGCCACTAGGGGCGCTACGGTTACTCGCCCTATTGGTCTACTAGAACACCGTGGTCGTCAATGGAGGGTGGGCAGCTAAGCAACAGACTCTAAGGGATTTGTTTTTGACATCAATCAGGCCATCACTGAAAAGTGTTACTGTCCCTACCATCAAGGATGCCTTGTGTCATCAAGACCTTGTATCCAAAATGTCCGACCCCATGACCCAAAGTGAGAAGGAGAAGGGCAAAGGGGACTAGGAAACTTGACCCCTGCATTTATAGAGGAGACGCACGTCCTGCCTCGGGGTTATAGGGTACTAACGTTTCATATATGGGTCAATGAGTTGAGGCAGTGGTAGTCTCCCTTTGTTTTAGTTGCAGTATATACAGAATGTATCTTGTGTGTCAATTTTCAATTATTTAAAGCTATTCCTAAAGCTCAACCCTTCATATAACCAGAGTGTTACTTGCATTGTGGGATTATTTGTTATTTAGATACTGTTTTGTATCTATTGTGATGTTGATCCTCACAGTAAATTTGGAGCTAGAGAACAAGATGTCGCCAGATGTCACGTCACCAGTCATAACCAAGTCAAGATTTCAATGTACATTCCAAAGTAGTTATGGAAATTATAGCAGCGTTTTTGGTTCCTCGGTAACGTATCCATGACCAAGCTGGTGCTTTATATGTACACCTGCAAAAATGCAATACATTCTAACTAAGGATTACAATACATGGTGGTGAATCAAGTGTGTTTTGAAAACAAAATGCAATATTGTGTAAACTAAACTCTTTTTTAAATGTTTTTTTCTACCAAAAAGCCTGGCTTCCCTGCAATGACATGATTTAAACCTTACAATGATTGCTGATGGTTGTTTCTCCCAAAAGAAAAAAAATGATTCTACACAAATTGCCTTGAAAAAACAATTCAGATGAGTGATTGACAGGGGGGCCAATTCATCAAAATGAGAGATAGTCTCAGATATGACACTGAAAAAACATTGGAAAATAAACTCACATTCACACACGCACACGCACACACACAATCACACAAGCCACAAAGTGAAAATAAAATAATTCAATAGCCATTACAATGTACCTTAATAGATATTTGGAGGTGAATGATTTGTGGGCCGAGTGGTTGGGAGAGGCCAAAGGAGGAGGGGGTAGCAGGTGTATGTGTGGAGCCTTACTCCGTCTCTTTCTTCCTCGCGTCCTCCTGCCTCGCTCACGTCTGTGGCCATTAGCAAGGCGGCCATTGAGGCTGGCGTGTTATGACAGATGCTCGCTCTGTCCAAATGCATCTCAGAGGACGTTATGGCACTTGTCACGCTCCCCTCCCTCCTGCTTCTCTCCCCCCACCCCCCCCCCCTCTCTTATTTTCCTTGTCTCTCTATTGCAGTGTCCATGTCATACTTTATGCATGGGCTTGTATGCATTACTATCAGGTTTTCCAATTTCCATGGCATACACGCACGCACGCACGCACACACACACACACACACACACCAAGTTCAGAGCAGTTTACCTGTTTGCCTGTGTACGGCCGAGCCTTCTCCCCCTGCCCCGGGCTTCCGTCCTGACAAGCCACAGAGGAGCACATGACAGGTCCGGTTTCACAGGGTCTGCCCAACGCAGGTGCCTTAGAGGGACATGAGAGCAGAGGCGCTCGGTGGGTAACCCCAGGTGTCTGTCACAGCTGATACGGTCATGCAGACGCTAACTCACCTGGAAGCAATGGGGCCAAGTGTATATGGTTACGTCGTTCGCATAGCATGGCGTCACGCCGGGGGAAGATGTGAGGGATGTGCATGATGGGATTGTTTCTTATGAGGTTGGATGTTTTAAAAGAAAGAGACAAATGCCGAGACAGTTTTTTAGGAGAGGACCGAGGTGTGAGATGATGATTGGGTCCAGACAGCCTAATGGTAAAGTTTCTGGTTCCGTTACCGGAGCAACAAAGTGTGTGTGCGCTTCGTTCTGTTCCAAATGTGTCAGTTAATGGAAGCACTTTTCATTATTATGTTTTGCCCCTCCCCCTCTCTCCCCCTTCCCCTCGACACCACCCTCTCTCCCTTCCCCTCTACACCCCCCTTTCTCCCTTCCCCTCTACACCCCCCTCTCCCGTCCACACACTCTCCTCTCTTTTCCCTCTTTCCTCCACGTAGCTTTTTCTCTCTACCTCTGATCTCAGGAGACTTAAGACATGTATTGACATTGTGAATTGGAGCATTTACAGTATAATTATTACAATTATTATATACAGTTATATATACTATTATATACAGTTATATATACTATTATATACAGTTATATATACTATTATATACAGTTATATATACTATTATATACAGTAAGAGTGAATGGTTTGGACCCACTAACCCATTCGAACTGTTCTTATTTAGTAGATGGAACAAGAACCAATCACTGTAAAAGAGAGGGTGAAGAGAGACAGCAGGAGCATTTAAAAAGCAGAGTTGCAGGAAAGATGATATGGGATAGTCAATTCTAGCCACAGTTAGGAGTACATTTACTTCTATGCCCTGGAAGTGGTGGTTAGATTTGGAGGGCTGAAGGAAAAGGTTGAGGTCAACTTCATCTCTCTGTTCATAGTCCAACTCCATCTCGGTTCAATCTGTATCCAATTCCAACTTGGTGTGCTCAGAAAGTTCCATTCAAATTCACCAAAAAAATAAATAAAAAAACAATCTCCAATTGTGAATTTCATTTCCGGTCGCACCAGCTGACCAGCATCAGTACTCTGGGTCAAGCAACATCATCAACACATGGTTTGTGAAAGTCTTGACACTGTAAAAAGAAAGAAGACATTTTCCCCACATGAACTCCACCCAGTCAGTAACAACATATAGATATACTGTCTATTCCTGTTCAGAATCATCTAATAGGCATATCAAAGATGATCATTGTGGACAGGTTTTAGATTTGGTGCTATAACACATTACTTTTTTTCCCTACTTTTATTTTTACCTCCGGGCTTTTCACCCAGCATGCCCCTCTCCACTCAAATCACTGCACTCCCTCCACGGTGGAGAACAGCTCACCGGAATAGAAATGGAAAAGATATCTGTTTGAAATTAGAGCACGGCACGATGGAAAGACCAGAGGACCAGGCAACAATGAGGGATAAAGGGGAGGCAGAGTGGTGGAATGATATTTGAATCTTGTAACTCAGCTTGGGAATGATTTGGACAACTCTGCCTGTGACATGAACATCATTTCTCATTACCTGAGCTCTGTATAAACCCAGTCCCTGCTCCTCACATGATTCATCTCACATTTCTCCCTTAGAGGAGAAGATGGAGGAAAAAAGAAGCCAATCAACAGTCAACTGCACATTACTAAGCACCAGAGTGCACACACACACACACTACAAATAACATCCAAGACTGCAATCTTTTTTCATGTGTATCGCAACAAAATACCATACGTTGACAAACATACAGACATGTCATTTGTGTATGCGTACATGTTTTTGTCAAGGTTAAATAATGTGCAAATGTTTTGATTGAAATTCAGTTAGGTTTTAGACTGGTTTTACTTTTCTGTTTGTTCTAGTGTTTTTTTTGTTTGTTTTAGTGGCATAGGGACAGAGTGCACCAAGCAATGCTAGGAGCATTTTGGGGGTGTCACTTCTTTCCACTGGGGGGCAGTAGGAAGGAGATGACAATTAGTTTGGACCTCATTCCAGTTTCACTCAGGTTTTTCATTGCAACCAATTAATCAGGGACACATTTATACCTTGGGCACAAGGTGGGTGAAAGTAATGATGAGATAGCACAGACAATCCTAATATTTTGACATTCCAGGGTAAGAGTGAAATGCCCCTGGTTTAAATGCTAAATACATTTTAGTGAACTCACACTCTGTTCTCAGACTTTCCAAAAAACTGCATCATATAACATGGAGGATTTAAAAATAAAAAAATAAAAATCATGTTACTAGTCAATACATATTTTGAGTAGAAATCCCATAATTTTGCTCCTTCGGGCCAGATACAGCATGATACATCAAGCAATTAACATCCTAACATGCTCTGTGGCATGTACCCTGCTCACAAAAAGTAAGGGAACATGTAATCATTATACACGTATAAGACCAAGTCAGTTCCTGGAAGACAAAGGCATTGATGCCATTGACTGGCCCTCATGTTTCCCAGACCTGAATCCAACTGAGTACCTCTGGTGCTATCGGTGCATCTGACACCACCAACTACCCCACAGACTGTCCAGGAGCTCACCGATGCCATGATTCAGGTCTGAGAGGAGATCCCCCAGGACACCATTTGCCATCTCATCAGGACCATGCCCAGACATTGTCGGGAGTTTGAGTCCAGCCCTCAATAGGTTGGTGATTTTAGTTTCCATTGATCGCTCTAAAGTCATGCCGGCATTAGCAAATACACAATGTACAGTAAAGATTTTGATACATTTCCTTTATTGAAACCCAATGTGTAATGTCATATATTTTGGAAGAATGGTGTCAGATCCCACTAGTAGAGTTCTAGAGACTAATAGAATCCATGCCCAGGTACATTGAAGCTATTCTGTCGGATTTGTGATTCACTGACCAAGAAATCTCTCAAAATATGATACAGTGCAACCCCCATATGGGTCCCCCAGGATGAGAAATCACTTTAAACAACACGTGTTTATTTAGCAAACATCTGAATGGCCTTGTAGGCTCCAGAACATCCATGTTGTAGTTGCTCTGCAAAACATTCCATGAGTAGTTATAAAAGCAGTTTTACCTGACACAGAAAAAACTTGCTCCATGTCCAGTTCTCCAATTTATAAATGAGATATGAAAGTACAGAGGTTTCTGCAGTACAGCGTTATGTACAAACATTAACCAAATTCTGGAAATCAGGCAGACCCATCCAATGGAATTGAATAAAAGCCATTGATGTATACAAGTTTGCAACCAAAAACACAAAGCTGCATTGTAGACCGCATTCAGAGTTTTCATTACTGATCCTTGTGTAGGCGTATATAGCACATCACAACATATCACTGAATTAAAACTGGCCTGGACATTGTACTTTCTATGCTGACAGACTTGATTTGTTTCAATCAAATAATATCTTCAGCATCTTCACAACACAAATGAAGACAAATGCTGTTTAAATGACAAATTATTGATATTGTAATAATGTGGTATGAACGTTATGATGAATGACAGCCTTGATGCGACATTCACAAAAGGGTTGTTCAAGTTTGCAGAAATGGGTTAGCAATATAAACCCTGGGATGGTTAACCATGAACGTTGGCAGAGGGAAATTACACAGATATTTTGATTACGTTTCATTTCACAGATCACTTTTTACATCACCAGTGTCATGTTATGTTAGCCATGAGATAATGTATGTTTCTCTCCCCTTACTACCAGAAGGACAATGCTGACCCTGTTCGACACAGAGCCAATACTGTTTGGTTCGTATTATATTTTTTTTGTTTGTATAATTAAATTAATTGAAATCCATTACACTAAATACATGTATTTTGAAATATACTGTGTGTGTGCATTATTTGTCTACATGCCTGTGATCCTGTAAGTTGTTGTCTTCGTAAAACATTTTGCAATACTTTTAGGAACAGCATGGGAATTGCATCAAAAAAGTGAAATTATAATTATACTTAAAACACATCTACTAAAAAAGGTAAAGTAAGTATTTTTGACCTTCCCTCATCGTCATGAAGCGCTTTGACTCAGAATCCACATCTGTTCCACCCTTCCTGACTCCTTGCACCCCTTTTAATTTGCATACCGTCCTAATAGATCCCAGGACTATGCCATTGCCCTGAAGACACACACTGCCTTCTCCACCTGAAAAAGGGCAACACATACTTGAGGTTGCTGTCTGTGGACTACAGCTCTATTGTGCCTGCTAAGCTTGTTCCTATGCTTAGGACCCTGGGACTCAACTTCTTCCTTTGCATTTGGATCCTGGACATCCTGACAAGCAGACCCCATGTGGTGAGACCTAAACTCATCTGCACTGTCTCTGAGCATTGGTGCACCCCAGGGCTGTGTACTTAGTCCCCTCCTGTACAGCTCCAACGCCAACCTTAGGTTTGTGGACCACACCACCGTCCTGTGTGTCCAACAGAGGACCTGACTACATAGAACATCATAAAAGATTACAGCCATCCAGGCTAAGGTCTGTTCACACTGCTGCTGTCTGATAGACTTTACCAGAGCATTAGGGCATGCAGCTTTTCTCCCAGGCCATAAACATTCCCTCAACCAACAAGATTGAACTATGATGAACAATTCAAATTCTCTGATGACATTCTGTACACATTCAATGAACATGTAGCATAGTTTAATGTATCATTAATCGGCACTGTTACAATTATATTTCATTAATAATATTTAATATGTCGTTCATATTGTCATCGCCCTTTTTCTATACTCTATGGAATTGCTGCTAGTTTATGTTGTTATGTATATATTTTTTGGTTTGGATTTGCTTATATTTTGCTACTACACAAGGTGTCGTGTCAACTTATAAGAATGTCACTTCTCAGAATGACAATAACTTCTACTTTTGTGAACAACATTTTTTTCTGGCTTTACAAGACGTAAGACATTCCAACTGGACAATCGAAGGAATACTATGATTGGTTGGTACCCAGCTATCATCCCTGTGATTTAGCATTATTTTGAAAAATAAACAGAAATATGAAGTGGAGATGGCAACTGTTGAGCGATGAATGGAGGCACGTATAACACTCCCACCAGCACACAATTGACAAATCCCATTAAGGATGTCATGCTGCTTCTCACGGTCGCAATTAGCAATTAGTCATGAGACACCATAAAATAACATATACAGAGTGAGTTTTCAATCTCCTAAAAAATACATCTTAACCATTCCTTTGCAATTCTTGCATTGGCAACCAGTCTGCCCCTGCCAATTTGCTAGTCTGTACATGAGTACAATAACTATGAACGGTACATCTTTTTAAAAGTGCATTTATTGTTTGCCAAAAACATTGTTACAACCATACAACCACATGTGAGAGCCATTTCTGGCACATGTTTTAGTCCTCAGTTAATTAACCTACTGTGTAACCCTAACAAAATGCAAGTGCCATGTCTGATGTAGCTGCCATCAAGTAATTATACGAAAGCAACTTCATAGCCTATGCATAAACAACATATGAATCAAGCCTTGAACAAAAGCAAAGAAATGCACAAAATGTGGTTTGCAATTCACAAATCAGGTCTGACTAAAGCTCAACAGAAAATATGCTTTGTAAATGTGTGCATTTTCACACAAAACATGTCTCACTACGATGTAGAAAAAGCATACAAATGTTGTATGTTTGTCTGTGATTTGATTGTGAGATGGCGTTGGATTGACTGGAGTGGTGTTGGCGGAATAGGATGGAGGGCTGAGCAACTTCCTATCAAAAACAGGCCCTTTACAGCCACGCTGGGCGCTAATGAATCGTGATCCACCAGGCAAAATTATGACAGTCACTAACTTTCTTATGAAACCCTCTGGCCTTAGAGGACCAACGTGGCTCTTAAACAAACTGTATATTTTACTCCTTATGATGGGATTTTATGGGATGTATGGCCCGGGTGATTTGGCTTAGATTACTAGTCAATTGCACGGGTGGCATGACTAGGAGTGGATGGATGGGACTGGAGTTATGATGACCAGCAGCCATGTGTTGCAGGAATAACATGTCTTTATGAATATATACACTACATTATTATTAACCATTATGATAGTGTCACTGTCATACGTTCAGCTTGAGGGCCGCATGATGAAGCCATCAGAGCACCCCACACATTCGCTCAAGTTTTATTCAGCGGTGCTCGAAGATCTGACCGAGTCATATGGTTTGTGTTCCGGCATTGGCTGGTGGCGTAACTTGGCCCCGTCCCAAATGGCACTCTAGACCCTATTTTGGACTTGAAATGTGCGTTATCTGTGGGGAGTTACTGTTCAGGATACAGTGAAGTGACTGCTCTGGTCAAGGGGGGCCGACTGCTTTCAGGAACACTATATTTCACCACTGTTTCCGTCTCTTACAGCACGACAATGCTTTTTTTCACATTGCCAGTGTCTTCCACTTGCTGTCAGACTTGTACCTTGTTTTTTGTTCTATCAAAAATAACCGCCTACTAACCGTTTCTATTCAAATAATATCATCTGTGACTATTGTCCCCCGTCATGAAGGCATTTGCATTCATCCCCAAATGGGGTTCGGGATTGTAAAAATGCAAATAGAAATGCCAATGTTTGTGTTGGAGGGGCCCTTTCATTAACAGATGTGATGGTTTTCATGAATGCAACACATATAGTATGCAATGTCAAAGATGTTTCTCTTTTAATAAATACCCTACCGGCTAGTTGTTTTTCAGTTTTCATAGTGGGTAGTGAAACACTGTTAGTCCCTTGCTTGAAATGTTAAGTAGCAGAAAAGTACAGAATGATAAAATATTTAAATTCAACCGTAGAATTTAAATCATAATGGAGCTTCGGAATGATCTGCACACTGCCTTTGAAAAGTATTCATACCACTTCACCATCTCAACAGTATGTGGTGGTTTAGACATAATGCATAACTGATAAAAAAAAACAGTGGGCCATTAAGCTACACACTACATAATGCAAGCTACATAATGACGAAGCAAAAACAGTGTTTGTCATTAGCGCCAATTTATAGAAAATAAATATTCAGACCCTTTATTCAGTTCTTTGTAGAAGCGCTTTTGGCAGCAATAACAGAGTAAGCCTATACTAGTTTCCACAACTGGATTTGGCCAGTTTCTCCTATTATTCCATGCAGATCCTCTTCAGGTCTGTCAGATTGGATGGGTTGCGTCCACGGATGTTAAATAGGGTTCAAGTCCAGGCTTTGGCCAGGCCACTCAAGGGCAATCACAGAGTTGTCCTGAGGATATGATTGAGTCATACTGTACATTGGCAGGTGGAGTAACTTGGCCCTGTCCCAAATGTGGCTCAAATCGCTATTTATTACATTACTCTGACAAGGACTCATAGGACTCAAAAACTAATTGTCAAAAATGGTGTACTAGTTGTAGGGAATAGGTTAATGTTTGAAATGTACTAAAATTGGGTACTATTTCACAGACATGTCCTGCCCATTGATTTGGCTGTGTGCTTTGGGTTGTTGTCAAGCTGAAAGGAATCTTCGTCCCAGTCCTGTGCGCTCTGGTTTTCTTCAAGAACCTCTCTGCATTTTGCTCTGATCATCATTCCCTCACTCCTGACAAGACTCCCTGTCATTGGAGCTAGGAAACAACCCCAGAGCATAACGCTCCCACCACCATGCATCACCAGATGCATCTTTTTACTCACGTTCTCAGAGCCCTACAGACGGCATATCATTTGCTCTGACATGCACTGTGAATTGTGGGACCTTTTACAGACAGGAATTTCTAACCCTTGTCCAATTAGTTACTTTTTCCACATGTAGACTCCAATCACATTCTTGTGACATCTAAAGGACAATCAAAGGACACAGAATTCATCTCAGCAAAATTTGGAGAGTGATGACAAATGGTGTGAATACACTTGTAAAGTACATTAACTATTTCAGTTTTGATTTCAATATATTGACACACATTTCAAAAAAGAAAAACCCCACTGTGGGCCATGCGTGTCATTATGGGGTATTGTGTGTAGATTGATATTTTTAATACATTATATATGTAGTCTAAAACAAAATGTAGATATAGTGTACGGGACAAAATACTTTCCAAAGGTACTGTACATTTATGGCATTTTAACAAAGACACAATGTTAACATTACAACTGTAATTGTGTAATTATGACAACAGTAGATATAATAACGACAGATATGTTTTTCCCATGTGGCACCCATGCACGTGTTTGGTGGAGCCAAGGCCAAGAAAAAAAACTGAATGAATGAGCGATAGTTTACTCCTTCTCATTTATTGACATTTCATTTTTTTTTTTTAACTAAAGAAAACTGTGAAATTGAGCATGAAGTTGACTTGTTTATTGTAGTGTTTAGCTTCCCAGTGCATTACTACATAACCTATTTTATGAACGACAATAGAAGCAAAACTATTGTCAAGAACCTCATTTTATAACTTAATGAGCCATATCATTACATTGATTCTTGATTTGCTCAAACATCAAATCGCTTGCTAATGGTTCATGATAGCAGTAACACAAGATTTTATACAGTCAAAAAACAAAAGTAAATCAGAGTTTGGTCACATACCAGATGTTTTGTCGGCGTGCTTCTTCACAATGTCCTCTTTTGTGTAGCATACATGTTTGTGTGTACGCATGATCCAGTCTGCGTGTCAAGATAACCTGGCTCCTCCTTCAGCTCAACCACATCTGCGGCATATAATACCTGATCAGACCCAGACAGTGCCAGCCGGGGCATTCCTTTTCAGGCCGTAAAGAACAGATGTTACCGAGTCTGGCCTTTTGAGGAGACATATGTGGGCCTGACTGAGCAGGCTGTTATGGGGTCAGCAGTGGGATCGGACACTCAGAGTCATACAAGCACAGCAGCCCCTATATCCCAAATGATTCCCTATGGTGCTCTTATTTGGGCCCTGCTGGTGCCTTGGTCAAAGTAGTGGGTAAGAAAAAGGAGGTTAATTTAGAACACAGGTGAGCAGATTAATATGGGTTTCCAGGTTGGATCAAATTAGATAGTAAAGAAGAGCAAATGAAGGGACATCATGTAGAATTTACAATCCTTAATGTTGTACAGGGAACATAAAAACTAGAAAACAGCAACGCATGCAACAGTCAAACTTTGATAAATGATGTTGTGGATTCATTACCTTGAATCTACTGTAAGCACGTATGGCCTTTACTTCAGAAAGTCGGAATAACTTTCTTAAAAAAACATATGTATGTATAATTGGTGTTAATATCATATACTTCTACACTGTCATCATAACTGAATATTCACATATGGTCTAATTAAAGCCACCGTTTTGCTTGATTTAAAATGTGAATGGTGTGATACTTTTTAATAAAACAAATGGGTTTCTTCAAAAACCGTGTGTGCAATTGACACAATCATTCATGAATAACCTGAGCATGGAAGCGTTTGATATGTTTTATACAGCTTGATAGCCTTGGTATGAGCTTATGAAATAAACCAAAATCCCAAGAGACGCTCAGAGCCCCAAACACTAGAAATAAGAATAATCTTTTACTCTTCCACAAAGTATGCCTCTTCCCAGGTAATGCAGTCTTAAAACGTTTACCAGTGGAGAATGATTTAGTGATATGCGTTTTGCCCCCCCCCCACTTATTCAAAAAGCTTGTATATATAGTGGAGTATGGTGCATTAAAATGCAATTCATAAAGCGACAGCCCTTAAAGGACTTGGTGACAGAAAACACTGCCTCAATAAAAGCATCTTCTGCCTCAAGTCATTCCATAAAATGGCAGCGATAAAGAGACTGCTCTTTATTGTTTTTAGATTGCGGGCACTTTGCAAACTCTCCTCTCGCTTGTGTCCAGAATAAAGTAAATATGTCAGGGCTATGGGCCCAGAAATACATAAAGCAGTCAAAGTCTAATATAAGTCCAATATAGCTGCATAACTGTTTGTGCCTTGCCCCCTTAAAGGATCACAAATAATTTAGTAGTGTGGAAAGTTTCCCCGCCATACCTGTTGTTTTCTTATTTGCCATGGCCAGTAACTTGTCTCATGAATACGTTTGTTTTTCCAACGTGGGCAAATTTGCCCCCTGTTTGTGTCAAAGTAAAAAATAATTCATCCTAGAATGCTGGCTAAACCGCAGTCAAGGGGCAGGAGCAGGATACATGCTTGATATGCACCCACACCATTCCTACACAGAAAAACAGACTACCATAATTCTGATAAAACAGAAAAAAGTAGGCTATATTTTATAGAAATTGTAAACATTGTTTCCGCATTTCAATAACCATGCCAGATGCATATTATGTATACGGCAACTTGTCAGCACAAGAATGTAAACTTATAAATGGGACAGCTTTGAATGTCACGGGTGCAATTTCTCATTTTTCAAAAGATCTCTTTGTGTATTAGCTTCCCCGTTCTCTGGTGCTAAAAGGCCCCTTTTGTCACACAATAGGGCCCAAATGTCATCTGAAATGTAGGCTTGGATATTTGAGCGTAGTTTTGAGGAATGAAAGACTCTAAAAATCCATATATTGGTCATGTAATGTTTTTTTTACTTAAAAATGTGAATGCTGGTCTTCCCTCCAGTGCTTAAGCACATGGCACATTTACATTTCAGTCATTTAGAGGACACTCTTATCCAGAATGACTACTGAGTGCATACATTTTCTTATTGGCCCCATGTGGGAAATGAACCCAAAGCCCTGGCATTGCTCTTAATGAGCTACACGCTACAAACCACTGTCATCAGTATATATCAATTTAGATTTTTTTTTTTCACAAATATCTAGTACTACTGGAAAAGGGTATGCACTCCAGAGGCTAGAATGAATAGCAGCCAGTTCATCAAAATAAAGAAATATAAGTAATAACAAAAAAACTCACACTCATGACTGACCATAAATGAGCGAAAAAAATCCAAAGAGACTGAATTTGAGCAATAATAAGCACAACTAAACTAGCTGTTCAGGTAACTAGTAAACAAAGCGATGTTTAGAAAATGAGAGCAGTGAAATGGACAACTCAACTGCACCATTGTTACAGCATGATCAAAGCTTGCCGGAGAATAAATTACGGTAAATGACTATTGACTTGTAATACAACACATTAAGATATCTCAGAAAATAGAAGTAATACGTCAGCAATCTGATCTGAAACATGAATCACAAACACAAGCATTAAAAGAGAGACAGCAATGGTGTAAGCCATTATAGACAACGTCTTAAAGATAACTTACACGGTCCGATTCCTCATTGAGACCCTAAGGATGTGTGATGAGTGTTCGGACAACATTTCCAGCTGGCTTCAAAATGCACTAGGTGCGCTTCTACAATGGCTAGAGAAGGACAGAAAGTACAAACATTTCCCAACATAAAACTCAAAGTCATTGTGCATGTTAGTGGACTAATGGAAACAGATATCAGGAGAATTGTTTTGGACATTGGCCCATCCAACTAACTACATTATTCAATTAGGGTTGAAGACGGGTGGAGGGGGTCAATGTTGGTGGGGTGAGTATCCAACAACACACAACAACACAGAGCACCCAAAACAAGTTCATCTGTACTGTCAAGGACTGCATTTAACCCCGACAGCTTTACCACTACGTGGAAGCGCTAGGCTGTTAGAAGCTGCACCTCAGCACTTATCGCAAAGTTGCAGTGGTTGGGTTGGCTGAGTGAGGGATGCAAGCTTGAGCAGTCTCACTTTTGCCTCTTGAGAGAGCCTGCGTTTTCGAACGATAGCCCCTTCATTGTGTGCCTGTATCAGACTGAGGTTGGGGTGGGAAATTCATATTTACACACACTAACCTACTCGCGAGGTCCCACCGCTGGTTATTTTGAAGAGCTACAATTCGTTGGATTACAGCCATAGACTGTTATTCTTGTTCGGTTGACATTCCACCATGACATGTTCTTTTCCAGGCATATCCAATTAGTACTGAATACATTTCAGCCATGGATAAAAACTAACAACAAATAGGACTGTTTAGTAGATGTGATTAGTTCCTATACAGGACCAAAAGACAGACTAAGTTAAAATATCTAGCCTGTTTATTTAAAAAAAAGAAATATTAGCCCCAGCATAAAACAGAAATTCTTATTCAACTTTATCATTATACTGCAATATAAAACCACCAAACAAATACCTAGATCTGAAACAGCGTATGATTTTACTGCAAGTAGATGCAGACACATTCACAAAATTATGATGGAAGGTAGTTTTTAAATGGACTTTTGGTTGGAACATAATGCTTAATGCTTAATGCTAACAAACTGGAAAAGTAACAATACCAACTTCAGTATGTCGGACAGCTTTGTTTTCCAGAATAGGGCAGACAGTATGAAGTAGCCTGTGTATCATGTTAAATGTTTATAAAAATAAATACCTTCTTAATAAATCATTTTATTAATCACCTGTTTTCCCAGGCCTGAGTTAACCCTTAATTAGAAAGAGAAAATGAAAACCAGAAAGGTTTCAGCCCTCCAGGACTGGTTGAACAGCTCTGACCTATATTAAACCCTTCTGATTGCTTGGCATTGTTTCACAGCATAACACAACATAACTTAACATAGCATAACTTTGCAAAAGTATAGTCGTATAGACTAGTACGAATAGTATACTGCTCTGGAACACCCGTACACAAGTAAAAGTTATGTCTCTCCTCAAAGATTTCACCCAAAGGGAGAAGAAAAGAAAGTGTGTGGGGGGGGGGTAAAACAGAAAATTGCACAAAATATACCCTGTGACACTCCCCTTTAAATCATAGGCCTTTGTTGGCTGTCTAAAATGATTAGAGAAAAATGAAAACACACAGGAGGGATTTACAGGTGCATGGTTTGAACCCCACCCACCCCCCATCCATTTTACCTACCACTGGGCTCCATTGTGACCCTGAAATTGCCAATATTGATGCTCAGTCGGGTGAATAGAACAGGGGGTTGGGGGGGGGGACTAGACAGCCAGAGCTTGTCTTCCCCTCTCCTCCTCACCACTCATAGAGACAGAAGAAAAGACAGAAAAAAAAAACATAATCTCACGCTGTCTGATGTGGGCTTAAATGCTCGATTGCTTTGCTGATCACGTCGCGGCTCCCATCATCTTTCCCCCGCGACTCAAAGACAAATCTGGGCCGCGGTGTGCGCGCGCCAACGCCAGCTCAAGCGTGATGAACGACGCTCCCGTCCCCACGGGTCCCTGTCGATGCATGTTCAAGTGGATGGGATTGAATTTAACCATAGACATGACAAACCATTCTTTCGGGCTCGGGGCAGCGGTTTGTGGCCGCGGACGATGACGAAGGTAGTGCGGTGATTGATGTGTCCCAGGGCAGGAAGAGGGATTCGGGGAGCGGGAAGAAGAGAAGGAAAAGCAACTTCTCCCATTAAAGAGGTCGTGGTGAGTCACAGTCCTTTTCCTTCTCTCCCGCTCATCCCCCACCGTTGACTCAGTTTATTCCTACCGTTAAACGGCGCGGTTTAGCTTTCAAATCTTACAGTCGCATCTGAATTTCCACGTCAAATATATTAGCATAGACTAACACATTTTAATACCATTTGCCAAATGTTATATCAAGTTTCATCCACCATGTTAAGGGGCTTTCTGTTAGGCCGCAACAATTGGTACCTGCCAGGCAGGGCGTCACTGCTAACTGCTGTTGAACCTGGATCATCACTGTCTTCTCCCCCTTTCTCACTTGAAGCTGCTGTTGTCATTGTAATGTAATGTTCTCCTGTTGGACAACAACTTTACTAAAGACGTCTGTCAATTGCACATAGTTCTTTCCATATTCTTGCCAATTACCAGACATCTACATTCCATTTTCATGTTTTGATACTTTTGCTAGCTATCTTCTATAGCTCAGATTGTTAACCAACCGACAACTGCTATTATTACAAAACCGTGGTGAAAGATTGATCAATCCTAAAAAAGCAAAAATGTATCGAAAAAAATGCCGATGTTATAAAACGTACCATTAATAGATAATACCAAGAAACAAGAAAATCTATAAAAAGAAAGCTATAAAGTATCTTTGACAAAGTCAGTACCATTACATTGTCAAGGCATAAACAGTTCTGTAGCTAGCTACCATTGCTTGTAAACTTTAGAGCAGAAGTCATTTGCATGTCCTCATTCTGGAAACTTTGATTATAGTAAATTGCTAGGTAACCGGCAACCGGCGTTCAGTTCAAACAAAACGATATGTCCCATTAGATAGCTAGCTAGCTACCTACATAGCTACCTATCTCCCGCATAAAACAAGAAAGAATAGCTGGCAAAAAGGTTGCAAAATAACGTCACGCTTACCTTTGACGAAGTAAGTCTCATGGTCGAACCTTCCATAAAACAATAACAACGAAATCGGAAACGAGACGCACATGTTAATACCTGTCATGTCCCGAATATAAACAAAAGGATGTCTATTAGCTACCTACCTATCTCTCGCATAAGAAAATGAATACCTTGCAAAAATGTAGCAAAACCAATAGGCCATCATTGTTACTGCATAAATAGTACTGTAGATAGATTGCATTACCTGCAAACTTCAGAACCGGCAGTCATTTGCATAGTGGGGGCAACCCCACAAATAAAGCTTTTCATACTTTCAATGTTAATATTTGAAAACACATGCAAACGTACACTTGCAATTTCTCTTTTTTTGGCATGTTTTTTTTAATATAATCGCGTTCAGACCGGCTGCGTTGAAGTAACAAAAAAAAATGGCTTTTGTAGTTGACCGTATATGTTAGCTTATTGTTATTCAGCAGATGAATGCCTCTCACTGCTAGACCGCTATGTGTGAACTCTGGATTGTTTAACAAGCAAAAGAATATGGAGTTGCATTTGCTCTATAGTGACATGGCTGTGGATGTATTTTAGATACTCTACAAACTGTTTATTTCTGTTTTCTATCTGAACATCTGTTTTCCATTTTGTCTGTTTTTGCTATTGACAGTCCTAGTTTGGTTATGTGCTCTAACACAGCAGACAATGCTAGTATTGAATTTCAGCATTGCCCAACACTGTATCGTCTAATGGTTAGACAGACTTGGAGAGGCCTACAAGCCACACATGTCATTCATGTGAAATTTGGTGGAGATCTGGGTGCAAGGCAGGAATCAGGCAGATTTGTTTTTGTGAGGAACGCATGAATCAACCCGCGTACAAGGTTGTCTTGGAAGAAAACTGTCTCCTTTCTGCTCTGACAATGTTCCCCAACTTTGTTTGTTTTCCCCTGCAGGACAATGCTTATGCCAGGTCAATCAAGGTGTGGATGGAGGACCACTAGATCAGGACCCTGTCATTATCAGCCCAACCTCCAGACCTGAAGCCTGTTGAAAACCTCTGGAATGTGATCAAGAAGAAGATGAGTGTTCACAAGCCATCAAACAAAGCCGAGCAGCTTGAATTTTGGCACCAGGAGTGGCATAAAGTCACCCAACATTAATGTGAAAGCCTGGTGGAGAGCATGCCAAGACACATGAAAGCTGGGATTGAAAATCCAGGTTATTTCACCAAATATTGATTTCTGAACCCTTCTGAAGTTACAGCATCAATATGAACATATTTTCTTTGCATTATTTAATGTCTGACAACACTGGATCTTTTTTATTATTTTGACTAGTTTAATTTTTTTGCAAATAAATGCTCTAATTGACAATATTTTTATTTTGGGAGAAATGTTGTCAGTATTTTATAGATTTTACCCAAACACACACCTATAGATAGTCAAAGAGATACTGGTCATTTTCCACTGGTCACTTAATTTCTTACAGAGCTATATATATATATATATATATATATATATACATAAACTACACACACAAACACACACAAACACAGATATAAGCAATAACTTGGAGAACTTAAATGTTTTGGGCGACAGGCCCCAGTAAATCATAAAATAACGGAAGATAATCAATCTTGTGTGCGTGACCACATTGTGTCAATGCCGAGATCTCTCAACAAGGCTTCACAGAAGCAGCAAACAGAGCAGAACGGAGATAGAGAGGGAAAGAGAGAGAGCGGGTGAATAGAGAGAGAAAACCTTTAATGATAAAAACTGCCCGCTCACAGTGCGATAAATTGCAAGATGACACAAGTCACAGCACAACAAAAGGGGGAACATTGGATGGGGACCCTTCACTGAGAAATTGATGAGTTCATACTGGGGAGAATTGTCTGCAGCAGCCAAACTCGTGCCCGGTACTGAAGCACACCAGGATTAAGACAGCACTTCATTTCGGTGCAGAAGCAATGACGGGATATGAGTAACCAAAGTGACTATTGTGATGCCGATGTCCATATGCAACCATTCTTCCTCTTCCCATTTCAACAATAATATATATTGTCCCAGACAACTAATTTAAAACACGTCTGTTTTGACATGTTTTAAACAAAAAAACATTGATTGAATGGTAGGGAACTTTTACTCATCTCCCCAATTTTTGGGTGAATGTCAGGCCCGCTTTTTGGAGAATTTAGTGCTTTTGATTTAGCCCCCTCCGGCAAGGGATTGACATATTGAATGGATCATCAAACTAATCAAATGCTCCAAAAGAATGTTTGATCTTTTGATGGAGACCCGCTCCTTCTAACAGCCTCTGCATAAAATATGACAGTAAAAAGAATGTTGTGGTGTGTGTACTCTTCTTTGATTTCCTTTCACCTGTCAGGAATCACATATTTTGTACATACGGAATTGAAAACGTTACAGAAAATATTGGCATTTTCTTAAACATTGAATGGATCCTGCCCCATTACATAAATTTTAAGTTGATAAAAGTGTATGTGTACACATAAAACTGGGATATAAAAGGCAATGGAGGTCAGTAATAATTTTTTTAAATAAAACTGATGACGTTAAATTGTTTTTTTTCCTACATTGAGGTTTCACAAAACATTTATGAACATATAAAACGTCTGAAGCATCTATAAGGATAGTAAACTGTCCAAAGCAGGGCTTTGTTCCACCACTGTAACAGCAGTTCTTCGTTCCGCTACTGTAACAGCAGGGCTTCGTTCCACCACTGTAACAGCAGTTCTTCGTTCCGCTACTGTAACGGCAGGGCTTCGTTTCACCACTGTAACAGCAGAGCTTCATTACAACACTGTAACAGCAGTGCTTCATTCCATCACTGTAACAGCAGGGCTTTGTTCCACCACTGTAACAATAGGGCTTCGTTCTACACTGTAACAGCAGTGCTTCGTTCTACACTTTAACAGCAGGAATTTGTTCCTACGCTGTATCAGCAGGGTTCCACCACTGTAAAGGTCCTTTGTTCCCGCAGGTCCAACAAACTAATTCTCAATAGGTATGTATTCCATTTTACCAACATCTCCTGATTCCATCAACAGGGCATGCTTTTTTTACATCAGAAAATTAATCTGCATGAAATTGTTGTCTAGACACATGCCTACTGAATCATATTGCATATCAGAACAGTTTACATGTTTTTCACTCTAGCCCTGAAGTCTTCAGCATACAGAATTACAGGGACATTTCAGTTTTTAGCATGTTATATCTAATTTTCCACATGCTAAAAGAGATTAGGTATCATCTAGACGGTTGTTTTTGTCAATGTTCCACTTCTGAGATTTGTAGCCATGGCTGATCACACCAAAAACGAATGTTTTAAAATGTCCCCACACAAAAACTATACAATCATCTCTGGTTTCTGAGGTCTATAATGGCATATCAATATCAACAGTGCAGACCACTATTGCAGTCATGAATCTGTGTTTACTTCCTGTTTTGTCCCTGTCATCAAACTTATTTCTCAAGAAATGTGCACTACTAGATTTGTACACATACATATTTATTGCCACACTTAATTATTTCCACCAAACAAGTCAGGAACAAGGAGATGGTTTTGGTTTTGCTCTTTAAGCTGATTTATTAAATATAAGGAAGCATAGAACACTGTTTTTCAAAATTTATATTTTAATGTTTTATTCCGAAATATGCAAAACATGCTTCCAAAAACCTTTTTTAGGGTTTCCATATTTGTTTAGGAAAGATACATAGGTCCATATGAAAAGCAAAATGATAGATGAAATTCAATTTAAAAAAAATGCTGTATGTACGTTAACTTTGTAAATACTGGAAAATGAATAGGAAATAAATGGCTCAGACATGAATTTTAATGGGAAACCTTACTCCAGGTTAATACAGAACACAACGTATTTCAAAACAGGTGTGGTTTGGCATCAATATCACAATACCCTTTTAAGTAACAACTTCACCTCCAGCCCTCCTTTATGTGCAATTGAATGAATTTATTGTTTCTTGCATTGCACTCTGGCAAACAGATTTGTGTATAATACATTACTCACCACCAGTCAACAAACCAAGAAAGTTTATGTTCAGCACCTGCACATCCATTCACATATGAATATGGTTTTCAAAAAGCTCCTAATGTCTATCTCTTATGTTTTCTCCACATTATCACCATGCCTGTTTGTTATCAGTTCTGCTGAAAGGCATCAGTGAGTCAATCAGTTAAATAAATTAGGCTTCAATTCAAAATCTTATAACCGTAATAAATGAAAGTACATTATTTTACCAGAACACATTAAGTTTAGTCAAATTTAGTTGCAATTAGGTGTGCGTCGTTGGGCAAAAATATTGCCGTTTGGGTTAAAAGTGCTTTTTCAGCATTGTGCTTTTTGTACTTCCAATGCCTCATTCACTTCACTTGATTATTGAAACCCTAAGGACATCCTGGCCCATTTAACTGTTCTAGGTGTTTTTCTGTCTTGTAATGTATACTACAGGGTAATTTGCCAAATAGGCACATGGACAAAGGGTAGCATAGGTATAAAGTTAACAAGTATTTACATTTTGAAAAATAATATGCTTTAGCACAGGCACATTTTTGTGTAAACTCAGTCGCCAGTTTAGGTAGGTAGGTAGACATCTGAGCACTGGGTTGGACTCCTTTCAGAACCACCTTAATTCTTTGGGCCAAAGATTCTACAAGGTGTCGGAAGTGTTCCATAGAGATGTTGTTCCAGGCTGATGTGATGGCATCATGAGGTCTCTATAGATTCAATGGCAGAAAATTCAGGTTGAGAACTGAGAGCCCAAATATGCTCTATTGGTTGATATATAGGGACATCTCAGGCCACTCAAGTAAAATGAAAGAGATTCGTCAGACCAGGTAATATTTTGAAATGTTAGTGAACATGTCCACTTAACATCAGGCTGCCAAAACTTCCAGCAGATTAGCCCTCTTCTACTCAGTTTGCTATTGGCCCTTTTGTATTGGAATCTTTGATAATCCCCTTCCATAGCAAATCCAAGTGTAACAGCTAGTATCTAGTAAACACCAGACTTCAAACACAAAGTAAACGTTCTAATCAAAATCATATTAGAATATCCATAACATTATCCTCGTAAAAGTCTCACAAAGGCAATATATAAAATGGCACTAATACATAAGTCTATTTTATCGAATAGGAATACAAATATTTAGCATGAATAATTCACCTGTAATGTCCTCTGTGTGCTAATGCACAAAAAAAGATACATCACAGAAACCTACTTTCATTTTTAAAAGTCCGGACAATTGATGTCCCGGTGAAATAGTTTGTAATTTTAATATAATTTGTGTGCATTGTTAATCTAACCAATCATTCTGTCACGTCTCAATCTACAGGCACGATTCTGCCTTCTAGTCACCATCGCTCCTGTTTTCCCAGGTCTTGTGAACGCTTCCTACCCTGATTCCATGCACCTGCGAGTCATCAGCAGTGTATAGCCACCCCTGTGTTTCCTGTCCCGGCGTGCAATGTTTTTATTTGTTTCATGTTCACAGCAGACATCCAGCTGTTAACGTGTGCATACATCCAGCTGTTAACGTTGCTTTTAGGATGGTATGTTTTTTATGTTGTTGCTTGCCTAAACTAGACATTAATTTTGTAGCCAGTCACATTTTCACTAAAGCATATTATAATCACAGAACTAACAACTTCAGTGCTGAGCATACATGAATTACATATCTAATACTGATAATGTCTGTAGATAAACATCGCTGGCTACCTTGCCTATCTTATGCATCATTTGCAAATAATTTAGAAACATTTGGCTGTGGCCAAACACCTGTCAAAAAAGCTACTTATTTGCAGGTCCTGACCTGAACCTCTTTCTAACCACATGTTAGCCTAATCATCAAAGAACTATACCTTGAAAAGCATCGGTGTGATTCGGTGTTGGATAACATGCCTGCAGCTTTCCATAGAGAGGGGCTGATGTTTTTCAGAGTCCAAACATATTTGTTATTGTACTTGGTGCCTTGATCAAGAGCATAATGGTAGAAGATAGTAGAACATTTGGATTCCAGACCAGCAACTTTCTATTTAAATATTTTTGGAATACCTATAGATTCTGCCAGTCATTGTGATCACTTTAAGGGTCATGCTATACCCTGTTTGAAGGGACCAATGTGGAAAAAGACAGCTGCAATTATTTTTATTTCAAATGTCCCTGGTTCACATGCTGTTTTTAACCTGCCGTTGAGAGTTTTGGGGCTTTACAGCCAGTACACTGCTGGACACCGGATACAGCTAGTGCAATTCCAATCACACTTTACAATTCTTTTGGAAATTGACCTTTTCTAGTTCAATAAAAGAAACTGTACAAAAACACATTGTATTATTGTGAGACAATATAGTACCTTAACATATTACAAATTAGTAACAATGAGAAGAGATTTGATGGGTATGTGGTGTCTCTGCCTCCAGTGTTGAGTGGGAATGGAAATTGTCAGAGGAATTGAGATGGGAAGGAGGTGGGAGGGAGGTGGAGTTGTTTATGTATACATGAGAGTTAGGGAGAGCGAGCCTGGGGCCAGGATTTGTCTTGTCATAGTGAGACCTTTAACTAAGTCCTGTCTTCTGTCAACAGGATTCTTTCACACAATTTCCTTCCTGGTGTATCTGAGACACGTAGCAGGCCATTAAATGACATGGTTCAGACAATGCATTTGAAGACCTTTGAGTCCTCTTGGAGGCTTGAAGATATATTCACTAATTTGTATTTTTTGTTGTTCTCAGTAGGTTGCCCAAGTCAGGATAACGGAATTTGATACATAAAACAATACGTGTGCTCAAAGGCACTTCCAAATGAACATAGTTGGGTATGCAACTCTGAAGAGATGATTAATTGCATAATGGTCTCCATATTCTCTAGATCAAATATTTGGAGTATATTAGATTCTAGGTTTCCCAAGTAACTTATTAGCATGCACCCAAGTAACTTATTAACATGCACCCAAATAACTTATTAACATGCAACCAAGTAACGTATTAACATGCACCCAAGTAACTTATTTGCATGCACCCAAGTAACTTATTAACATACACCCAAGTAATGTATTAACATGCACCCAAGTAACTTATTAACATGCACCCAAGTAACTTATTTGCATGCACCCAAGTAACTTATAACATACACCTAAGTAACTTATTAACATGCACCTAAGTAACTTATTAACATGCTGACATTAATAATCAGGAGGACAAGAAATGGGGTGTAAAATTGCATTTTACAATAGTTTTTTAGGTAACCAAAGTCTGAGTTAATTTGGTAAATGCATTTAAAAAATAATCAAACAAAAAGAAACACATTCATATCTTTTTAAAATAACCCTAAAATGGCAATCTAGAAATTATGTCTTGCACACTAAAAATATTCCAGAAATTAAAACCTTGGGAAATGCTCATTAGGCTTTGTACCAAACGGATTCAACCACACCCTAAAATGATTTCCTGTGACACTACTGACATTTATTTTGGACAAAAAAAGCATAGCTTTTCCAGCACAAGGCAAATCTCTCATCACTACCTGGGTGGATGTTTGAGAGAACTGTTCAATTGTGGTCTTTGGCCAGGGAATGTGTTCCCTTCCAACAAATATTTGTCAACTTGCTGAACAAGCAGCGTGATTAGAAGCAGAAAGCAAGTTAGCATTGGTGGAAATGTCTTCACTGTTTTCTCTCCTAAACTTGCTGTGGAGTTGTTGTGTTGAGGCATGGCCATACGTGTTATACATTTTCTGTTTTCAACCATATTTAATTGCTTAAATTCTGTTCCCTTGGCATGATAACGGAATGATGATTTTATTTAACCCATTACACGTGGAGTTTCAGCTCAAAGAAGATGAAGGCTTAATGGCTGACTTGGGGCAAAACCACAATAACAGCTTTAAACTGTAAATGTTCAATGCACCATTCTACCATGTCATTTAAAACTTAAAAACTATCAATGGGATTTGGCAACAAAAGTGTCGCTTTTTTAGCAAGCTCCAATTGCGTTCACAAATATTGAAGGGAAGAGTGTGCAGCTGAGACATCAGTAGCATAGGGGTAAATTATCAACGACCAATGAACCCCCAAAGGCACATCCGTGTCTGTTTTCAAATTAAGAAAGACGTGGGTTTTTACCGTTTTTTGCCCCAAGTCGGCCTTTAAATAATTTCCTTGGCTTTCACAGCTGAAGCTGGTGTATCCTTGCCCAAACTACTCTACTGCTGTTTAAAAAGCATAAAGACAGAGGAAGTCTGGCAATGTTTGATAAGGCTCTGTAATGGTAATAACGCCATTTTCAGGAAACTCATTAATTGAGAGTCTGGGAGTAATTGCCACGTATCCTGCGGGCGGACAATGTTAATGCTGACAACTGTCAAACTGACAAACAACAAGTTGTGGAATATGGATTTTTTTCCCCCTTGCATGCGTTAATAACAGTCATCGGCGCAATGCCGAAGGAAACTGTCAAGATGGCATCAGTGATAAAATGTTAGCATGTGACAAAAGGCACCTGCCCAGGAGAACAACAATTCAATTTAAAATTGAATTTGTAAGACTGTCACAAACCTTTTTCTTAAGCTCAGCCGTAGGGAAAGTAATATTGATTAGAAAGAACAGGTTGAAAGTTTTCTTCCCTTCTTCATCATTTGTGGGGCTCAGAGTTATATCACAGATTTAGGATTCTCTTACTGTTACGCACACTGTGCCCTCCAGAATTATTGGCACCTTTGGTAAAGTTGAGGAAGAAGTTCTTGCCTTAGTCTATGTAAATTGTAAAAAGCAATTAATAATAAAGATATCTTTTTTATGATGATTAATGGCCTCCCTGTGTTTAGTAGTTCCGGAACCATCATCACAGCTCCAGTTGATTTAAACATCTGAATTATTGCCCTGATAGTAAAGACGAGCCTTTTTTAGGCATGTTGTTGTTATTTCTTCTATTTTTTTACAGTAATTGCTTAATTTCAGGAGGTCAAGAACATTTCCTTTGTGTTCAATCATCACTATATGAATAAATTAATTAGTAAGTTTGGTGTGTTATGTTTGTCATGTCATTTATACTCCCTAGAAGCAGGACATCATAGATTGCCACTAAACCATTCCTAATGAGCCAGACATTGAAATTTGTAAAAAAAAAAAAAGAATCACACATAATACCAGTGCATTTCTCAAGAATAATTGTTCATCAGATGCAGACTGCTTTGTAGGTCTTTCAAAGCATCGTTGTCTTCAATTTGCCCAGTTTCTTTAACTTTTTTGTGAAAAAGCCTTTTGGATGACACAAGGAATTATTGCTATATTATATTGCTTGCTATATTATATTGCAGGTCTGAAATGGCAATACACTCACCTATAAATGTACAAGAATATCCCAAGCTGAAACATCAAGGTGAATCTCATGAGATCCTCACCAGGACATTTTCTTGGAGTTCTTTGTGGTAAACCGGAAACCTCAGCAGCGATTGGCAATCCACGGATGTGTAACCATTAACATCAACCTGCATTAGTACACAGTTGCTAGGCTTACTAGAAAGACTTTGGAGTAATTTATTCAAAGCGTACTGATATTTCTTTAAAAGTGTCTTCACAGTGTCATATATAGGAAAAATACAGATTATCATCTTTTATACTGAAATTGACCTTTAAAATGTGCGTGAAAATGACTCTTTGTATGTGTTCTCTGGTGTACTGAATGACTGACTGAAAGGGACATTCTGTTCAAGTCAATTGGTGTAAATGAGATGAACACCATTGTTTTTGAGTCTCGTCTTTGTTCGGTGTGCTTGGATCTGTTGACTATGCCCCCCCTCTCATTCTCCCATGTTTATATTTCTTTACTGTATCTAAGACATTGGGCCATGAATATGTGCACTGACTACCTCTTTAATTTGTGTTCAGATAAATGCATTGTTCATTTATTGTTGCTTAGTTTTTTGTAATATACAATGTAATATATACAACTAAATATACTTGAATTACAAGACCATTTTATCTTTCTTGCCATCACTCGCGTTGTTTGCCTGCTGTTTTCATTTTGAAAAAAATCATGATGATTACATAGTTCTAAGGCGTTGAGAAATGATTACTACTAGATCTGTATTATTTGGGGCCTACCTGAGAAGCACCCCAGTAACCAGCAAATAGCCAGGTTGTAGAGTGCTATAGGATACTTACACACACTACCACCAAAGGGTCATTGCCAATGCACAATGTAACCTAAGGCTACTCTGTTTAGAGAAGTAGAAGGCAATTGCAAGCCAGGCCTCTAAGCAGGATAGCGGGGTTATATTTTGTTTCTAATAGATAAGTATAGGAGTAGTTCCCTGTCAATCCAATTATTCCTTAATTATCTTCAAGATACTACAGGTTTAATATATTCAGAGGGAAGCTTCCTGTCTCCATCCGACATGCCAATCAAGCTTTAAACAGGCCCATTGAATCCTACCAACACCTAAACCACAAGGCTAACCTCAGAGGCGTGATCATCTACTGCTGCAAAGATATAAAACGTGTACTGCGGGCATTTAAGAATATTTCCAAGAGGAAAGCCAAGTTTTCTTCATTACATTTTTTCACTGCTGAAGTTTGCATCAAAAGGTATTTTTCGAATCCCAAAACCCTCACAAACTAAAGGGGTTTTACAGAACTATGGGGTCATTTGCACAATTCTGGTTCCCCAGAAGATATGTGTAATTTTCCACATGAAGCAGAGAGCAAGTGCCCTACTCCTCTACTCTAAATTGATCAACCATTTTATTTAATTTTAATGACATGAGCTTCACCTTGGCTTGGAGAATGACAGACCATAAATTTTTTATCAACAGTCAAAGAAAGCTTTTACATTATTTCAGTTGGATCAACCCTAACCCTAACCCTCTCCATTAGGCTGGCTAATGCTAGCTGCATATGTAGGCTTATCTGAGATGAGGGGAAATACAGGAGAACATTATCTGGACTGATTTTCTTTTTCCTTGGTATGCTCTTATTAATGGAGACATTTGTCCCCCAATAGTTTAGTTGGTTTCATCCCATAAAAGACTGATCCATTAAATAGATTTATGAAATTATTTTTATTGGAGTTTTTCTTATTACATGCTTGAATGTCACATTTTCTTGTTACATCCTTAACATGGGAATTAAGCCTCATACATGAAATAAGTGAATGAATAAGTATATGTACACTCATTCTTTATTTAATGCATCCTCCTTATTTCCACCATGGGGTTTATTGACGCACAAAAAAATACCTTAAGTCTTGTAACTACAGTTTTTGGGCTCAACTTAATCACAATGGATTTGAAGAGAGATGTCTAAAATGTCTAGGAGGTTAAACTGCAGATTGTCAGCATTAATTTGAGTATATATACATCAACCAATAAAATGTGTTGAAATAGCCACTGACCAAGTGGTCATGTTCGTTTCCAGGCATTTTTCAGGTCAGGTGACTGGCTAGTCAAAAGTTTACCTATTTATGACCTTGAACTTAACATTTTCCTGCTGCAAGGTCCATTGCCCTCCAATATGTTTTGAGGCATTTTGTTGGATCTAAGACAAAATGTTTCTGTACACTTCAGAATATCCCACTGTTACCATTAGCAATAACACCATCAATGAAGACAAGTGAGCCAGTTACAGTAGCAGCCATTCATGCCCAACACATAAGATCTCTCTCCATCTTCTTTTACAGATATGTTGGTGTGCCAGTTTCGGATTTTCTTTGCACTTGGTTAATATTTTTCTCATCTGTCCACAATAAATCTTCTTGGAACTGGCTTCAGTTTTGCAGCAATGTGGAATAATTCTGTTCACCAACAGCACCAAATAACAAATGACATGTGTAGTGTAAATAATAAGGACTTCCTGTCAGTTTATAATGTAATGCAAAATTGCTGAGATGTGCTACTTAAAAATGAAACAGGCTTGCATCATTAAATATGACGTGAAATTATAAAACAGGGGGATAAAATAATGTTACCATGTGGGTGGGATATATAACAGCCCTCACCAGATAAAATATGCCCCGGAGTATAATATGTAATATGACATATGCTAATACTTGACTCATTAGTATGAAGGGTCACTTCACATTCCAGATTCACTTCAAAATCCTACGTGGCTTCCCTGTAATTTAACCACCTTAGTTAAGCAATGCCTATCAACAAACCCTGTCCATAACAAATACATGTGTCAATGCTCAACTAATAAACTCATAGCCTGACTTGGTGGATGCTTTTTATTGGCCACATAACCCTCTAGCCCTTGACTCTAAAGCTTTACTTGCCTTTAGATCTTCGTACTTATTATTTTAAAGTTGATCCAGCGTTTGGAGGCTAGAGCACTAGAGTGGTGGCAGTGGTATGAAGAAGCCATTAGTTTATTGTTAGTGGAATTCCAACAAATTTATACTAATTTATACAACATTTTGAAACCCGCTATTGGGTCTGATTTGACCCAGAAAAAGATAAAAGCAGTAACCCACAGCAACCCAGGGAGGGAGTGCAAATTAAAATGGCCACATCCAAAAATGTGTACTGAAGGTGTTGCTATTGTGGTTCTGTGTGCATGCGTGTAACTTAATTAATACAACAGAACAAATTAACTTCAACAACATTCAGATACCTAAACAGAAGAAACTAAAGTTTCTAATAGTTTGCCACAAATTTACATGTTCATTAAATTACAAAAACAATGTTCATTTGTCAGAGTTTAGGCAACTAGACCGGTTAAACTGTAAAACCATCAATATGCACTAAATTGCTTCGCTCAATTGCAGCTCAATTCTCCTAACACATAAGCCATTTTATGTGAATCTCAGGGTTTTTCACATGATTTGTCTCTCTGGTCATGAATCAAGGACAAATTGTGCTGATGTTTATAGAGAATTATTCTGTACAACTGTAATAAAGCATTTAATTGTTGTGTGTACTATTCAAAATGATTATGAATGTAGTAACAAACCCTACAAACTTTGGAAAAAAAATTGTGTAGAATAATATTTTCAGTTTATGTAATTCGTTAATAAATATGAACTGAATATGACATAAAATATTGCAAAACATTAGTCTGCATGTTTGAAAATACAAATGTACTTGAAATTGTTTGTACAGCTTCTTATTCCTGTTGGCAGATGGACAATTGATTTCAAAAGAAACAACAAGGAATTTTTCATAATGTTGAATATGCAACATTATTTCCAATAAATAAAATGTGACTACAACACGTTCTTCTCAACAGGTTTGCTGTGCTGGTTTCACAGCAAACAAATGAACATATCTCACAAGTGGGGAACATAACAATCAGACTCCACAGGCTGGTAGTAGCTTGGAGCTGATATATGAACAGCTTTTGAAATACTTCTGGAGGTACATGCATTTTTCTACGTGCTCCACAGGAAACGCATCCACAAATATCTCACGAGTATCAGGCACCCCAGGCTCTCAGCTAATATTGAATAAATGCAAAATTGACTTACCCATTCCTGAGTGTATCTATTAATAGTGTAAAAAGCCATGCTTGACACCCTATCTAGCGATTCATTTGTAAATCTGCCCAACTTTGTATTTATGGTGCAGATGTTTGATCACCCCGGTGGCTGATATTTCTTATCAACTGACAACAATACTTACAACTTAAATCTCCCTAAAAAAGTACCCTCAATTGTTTTTTATAAAATAACAAGTAATTGTATCATTTGTATCTATTGTCATATTGGATATAACACTGCAACAGGCTAAAGATCCATCTAAAGCAGCATATTCTCAGATATGCTATGAAAGCAGAATTGCAGTTCTCTAAGACCTACAAAAGTATATTCTCATGTTATTAGTTAATTTATGTGAACGTAATTTTCTCCTTGAATAATTGTAATTTGAAGAGTAAACAAATCCCAAACCAGGTAAAATGTAACTTTGGACAATAAAAACAGAATACTAGAAAACAACGTGCAGGGTTCCCCTTGGAGTTGCTAATTAACCTTATTAAAAACAATATTTTACAAGGTATATCTTATCAACCAGGGCTTGTCAACCCTGTTCCTAGAGATTGGTTTTCTGTCCAACTACAATTTAGCACAGCTGATTCTAATATTTAGCTGGACGAAAAACATGACCAGGTTAATCACAAAGGGGTACCCTGTATGGCGAAGCTTTGCCCTATGACACTGAATATGTGAACTATGAACTTCTACCAAAGGAGACTGACCAATGTGCCATTTCAGGGACATTGGTTTACTTTTCTTTTTTGCATTACTGTCACCCCCCCAGACACCAGGTGTTGTCGAGACAGCCTGCGGAATGCAAATGCCTTCCCAACAATGCTTCAAACGCTAGGATTCCCCATTTGTCATACACTATATTCATTACCCACAGTTTTTTGCCAAGAATTAGTGTCGGAACAAGACATTCTGGCTGTGTGATGAATCCCATTGCAGCCTTCGTTGACACTCGCTGCAGATTGAAGACTTTCCCATATCTCCCTCCTTTCCTCCCATCCCTCCCTCCTTGCCTCCTCTACGTCCTTCACATCTCTGTGCCTCTCTTTTTTTAATTTCCTCCCCAGAAATATTAGTCAACAAGGCTCTACAGCGTCAATTGCAATGCCCTAACCGCACCTTGGAGGATGCCACCTTCCAGATGGCGTGCTAATGTTGCGCTAGATATCAAGGTGTTCCAACTCATCATAATAACAGGATTCTGTCGCTTCAACTGTCATTGAGTTATAACCTTCCCAATGTGTGCGGATTCCTACCAAAGAGGTAATGCTCCCAAAACTTAGTAATACTGACACCTGAATGACATGCTATGATTGACACCCTCCATAAATCCTCCGCTAACGCGGCGTACCTGTCGTTACATTGCAATTGTATGTGTCGCCGCATGGTTTTGTTGACTAACTGGTTTTGATCAATTTAGGCATTCGTGCGACAGATGTCATGCTGTGTCTATAATAACGTTATGAGGATCATCATTCATGTTTTGACACTGTAGACACGTCATATGTCACGGTTATGTCAAGTAGAACACCAGATAAATTACGGCACATTTTGCATTGCGTATGCCTTTCTCTTACATCCTCATTGAACTCAACAAAGGCCATGTGCATTTTAATGCGTGTGCACTCCAACGATATGTGTCCTCTCTATTGCTGAAGGACTCATTCTGAGATGGCTCCTGTTCCCAGAGTAATCTAGGAGCCACAAGACAGAACGGTCAAAGATGTCAGAGTAGACTGAGGACAAAGAGGGAGCTTCAAGTGACAAATCAACAAAACACCCTTCACTTCTGTCTTCATGAAAATAAGTCATACACTTTCGTACTTTGACACGCATGACCCGAGATGAGCGGCTCCTTGATGAATGCAAATCTAACATTCTGTCACCAGAAGAAGACAGTAGCCCCACCCTCTCCACAGCGAGGTTGGTGTTCCATGTCCTTCCTCCTTCCCTTTCGATAATGGTGTTACCGACCTCTGTTGTCCCCGTTACCTCATGCTTCACACAACACCACCCATCCCGAGCGCCATACCATATCACTCGTCAAGACGCATTCATAGCGACACGAATGACTCCCACCGCCACGGTATTAACAAACAGCTCCAGTAGCCAGGCAAATAAATTACAACATCTGGTGATGACCCTCGTGATGGTCTAATGAGGGGTGATGTTTGATGAATTGGTGTCAGAGATATTATAGGACATATGGGGGCGTGAATATAATGAATGAAAATGACTACATTTCCATAACTATACACTTCAGTTATAGACAAATGAAGCCTATTGTTGTCAAAATAAAGGAAACTAACAAAGAAGTCACTAGCAACCAAAACAAAAGGCAGGATGTAAAATTTATTCTGTAAGGCATCCACTCAGTTTAGCTTGCAATTAGCATATATGCGCTAATAGAAAGTCCCCCTAAAAGCCCGAAATTGTTTCAGAAAAATTACAAGAAAGGCAAACAATAATAAATATCCACATACAAGATAACAATCGAAAGGGGGTAAAATAAAAATATTTTTTTAAGCTTGAATCATTTCAATAAATGGGAGAAATAATTGAAAAGTTATTGTTCACATTCAAAGAACTTTTAAATGTCAGCCAGGCAGACAAATGAAAAACACAAAACCAAAAAGAAGCTAAATTCTTAATAATACTGAATTCATGACAAATCTGTAAGCATTTCATTAAAAGGTCCTACATTAAAAGTAAACACTCAGTCGTTGTTTTCAGTATGCTTTTTAAGTAACCGCCAAGTTAAAAAACTGCAATTCTCTAGGTGAGCTGTTTGTGCAAGTCTTCAAGCAACATTGACCTCATTACCAAGAAGAAGATGAAAGAGACCAGAAGAATAGAATATATGTTGGATATCCGTAGCCACCAAGCATGACCCGACTCAGGATTAGAGAGTTAACTACATTATGTTGACCTGGGATCAGAGGATCAATTGCATCATGTCATACCCAACCCAGTAGGATACCATATTGGATCTCGTAATCGGATGTATGCGTATCTGTGAAAAGCTCTATTGCATTGTGAGTTATTATAAGCTATGGTTTCACCATATTCTTATAAACATATTTCTTTTGTTTTGATCAGGATGCCTCTTCAATTTTATTGTTGTTGTTTTTTATTGTAAGTTGTATATTTGTCCATAGCGAGAAAAATAAATTGTAGTAAAGGATATAAAACATTGATTTTTTGCAAAAAATGTGTTTCTTTTCATATTCATCACAGTCATTAGAAACTCTTCAGTGGTCCTCTGTAATCTTGCTATGTAACACTTGATTGAATGTCTGTTGTAATAGCGCATCAAAAGTGCCCTTTATCAACAATCAGAAAACTTGCATTGCCATGATGGTGAAATATTAAACATGGTTAATGACTGATTACAGATGGGCTGATTACAAAGCACCTCAAAGCAACACATTCCATCCCAAAATGGAAAGGATTAACAAAAAACGTAGAAAAAAGCTCATCTTTGGCAAGAATACAGATAGTCAAAAATAAAGGATACAACTTAAAGGTGTATATTTCTATGGCAGTGGATCAGAAGTAATCTTAAATAAAGGACTGGTGTATTAATACTGTAACATGCAATTAATAACTTCACTACTAGCATCTTCATTTGTATTGAGTAGGTGTTTTCTTAGAGATTTTCAACAGTCAAATGTTCTGTGAATAGATTCTTTATGGCACACAGTGAGAGCTTGCTATGACATTAAGCTGTTCATTATGCCATTGGGTTTATACAGAAACCAATGTTACACTGTTATTGATTTTCTACATTTCAACAACAAACCAAACATAATGCTTACTGATAGCATGTATAAAGCAAATGGTAATGTTTCTGGTTTTAGTCCCACTTCTTCATGTAGGTGAATAACACGGGCAGGAAACTGTTAGTTAATGATGTCCTGAATGATGAATGTCTAACAGTGACCAAGGAAGAGGGTATTTTGGGGCTTGTCCTGGTTGTCCAGCAGAATAACTCAGTATCCTACTTAAGTTAACTAGCTAAAATTACTAGATATGATCACTAGCTAAGATTACTGACTAAGATTACTAGTTATATTTCAGTTGTTTGTTGCTGGTTAAAAGGCTTGTTATTTTTTAAGTTTGCTATTGCATTTCTGTTTCATGTCAACAATGTCAGAATGCTTTTTTGATAATGTGTACTTTGAAACCTTCCCTTGTCTATTGCAAGCTACTTACTGTCAAACTAACATATCTGCCTACATTTACGTTTACGTTTATGTTAAATCAGCAGCTCTTAGAGCACATGCTTGAGGCCGAAATCAAAACATGCACAAAGACATTAGCACTGGAATAAATATTGATACATGTATATCGGTGAAAGCAATTTCGGGCCGATTATATCGGCCAATCGATGATATTGGCCAATCCAACACATTGTAATTTGTAGTACAAATTTAATACCGCCATCATACTTTTAGCAAAAACAGTTGTAACTGAGATGCCATGCTTTACCACAACAAACCACAATTAGCAAACATGTCTATCATCATAAGACAGTCAACAGTCAATCCATTGTAGTTTTCACAAGGTAATGGAGTGTGCCTGTCAAACTCGATTACCTTGTCAACATTATGTCAAACTGTCTAAATGCCTACTCTGTCATGTTGCAGGACACTGTTACTGTTGCAACATGCATAGCATACCGGGTTGAGGTCAATTCCAGGCAATTATATAAGTTAACTTATCTGGAAATGTACTTATTTTGCATCAATCCCGTATTATTCATGTGGAGGCATTTATTTCTCTGAAGATGTAACCTTGGAAATGATTATATTTGACTCTTATTTGTTTCTGAGATCCTTCAAAAATATTTAAAATCTTGACAGAAATGCAGGAATCAGAATGTTAATTTGTTTGTTTTATTGCGAGAATTGACTGTGAACATGTAATCATCACAGATAAAAGTAAATTAAACTTTGAGGATATCAATATGTCCAGTGAATTGTGAATCAATGTCACCCCTTTTGTGCACTAGAGGGGAAATAAAAAATGTAATGGTTTTGCAGGTGTGGTCACAGAACATTCCTCTCTTCTTATTGTTCCTGACCGATTCTCCTCTAGTTCTTCTTTTGCTACTGTCCTTGTCACTACTGGTAAAATTTGGCACTACATGCAGCCCATACAGATTTCAAAGGAAGTCCAGCTCCTTTAGGATGGCACATCCATATAGCATGGAGGAGACATTAGGAGATGGGCCGTTACACAAAGAGAACTGAACAGGGCCATAGAATGGCATCAACCCAGCAGCAAGACCGGTAGAAAATAAATCTACATAAATTAGAAGCATGAGGAGTCGTTTGTGGCAGTGGTTTGGCTATGCACAGTCAGACATAAAAGTTATCGGTAAACTTTGTTGGGCAACGGTTGGCTCTTCTGGAGGTAATAAGACAAATTTTTTCAACCACCTGAAAAGGAAGAATTTGAAAGAACATGCCGGAAGGGTTTCACTCAGGTCCACGGATCCCCACTCACCGTATCTCACGAGGTCCGGAAACATAAAAACCTAACCGACACATTAGAGCAGTGGGAAAACAATAAGACTAAAGCAGCAAACGATGGAAAAAGGTGACGGAGGCGGTCAGGTTCTTCTTAGCTAAGGATATGGTGCCATTTACATCTGTGGAAACATGGGATTAAAATGATAACGGAATGTTTGTTTTTTAGGGTGTGAAAAGTGCACATTTTGTTCTTTATATTGTATCACTGTAATTTTATTTTTGAGTACTTCAAGATTGAGGGTTATTTAATGTGTATCTATTGACGGCTGATTACAACTTTAATATAAAAAAAGTTACGTTAAAATGTACATTTAAATAGTAAAGATAAATCCATAGGCTGGCTTCAATCGGGATATTTTCTACTGTATCTCAACATTGGGAAGATCGCTGATCGTGATTATGTGTTATAAGACTGTGATGTGTTTTCTTGGGACGATCGCCCAACCATACCTACTGGTGTGGTTAGTTTCTGACCAAACAATTAGAAATAGACCCCTTGAGGATGGTTGAGGGCCAGATGTCAACTCTAGTGGGACCTGTGCTTAGAGCCCAGCACCATGCAGCTCGATTGGCATTTGTCAGAGAACACCAGAATTGGCAGGTCCATCATTGGCGCCCCGTTCTCTTCACAGATGACAGCTGTTTCACACTGAGCACAGGTGACAGATGTGAAAGAGTCTGGAGACGCCGTGGTAATTTTATGCCGTCAGCAACATCATCCAGCATGACCACTTTGGCGGTGGGTCAGTGATGGTCTGAGGAGGCATATCCTTGGATGGACACAATATAAAAATATTACAAACCAAAAACTCAACATATGCCTCCAGTAACTTTGGACAACTGCTGAAGTAATGAAAGCACTGTTACAAAAAATTATAGATACAGAGATTTTGACAAAAAAGACTAGGGACTCGCTTCAAGGGAAAGCTGGTTCCGGGCAAGGTTAGAGGTGAGTTTTGGGACAACTTGGCAATCTAATGAACCAGTCTAGGAGCGGTCAGGCTTTCATACAGGAGAAGAGCAAATCTGTGTTGTTGAGGTTGAGTTAGTAGTGAGAGACCATGGGGAGAGTTTTGACAGTGCTAAGGGCCTTCATTACAGACATTAGCTATCTTGGTTAAGTGAACCATCAAGACTAACTGGTTAGGTTTGAAGAGATCGTTTCAAAATAGAATCACAGGAAAGTCGGGCACAGACTAGTGTTGTGAAAAAAGGAAGTCAGAAGGGATCCCTGCTGGTAGTTCTTCATGCGATATGTTGCAATGGCAGAGCCCATGTCATCAGGACTTAATGTACTCTAGAATTCTGATGCACCATGTATTCCAGGCTGCTTGCCCAGGCTTATCAACAACTATAAAAAGACAGCACACAGATTAAGCTGAATACTAAATATATAGTGAGTTTCAGATGAGTTTAACATTTCTGCTGTCCTGATCAAACACCCTCCCTTATTTCCCCAACCCCCTTTTGGTCACTCGCTGACTATGCTTTGGAGACCGTCCACCGACAGTGTTTGACAGTAAAGACATTTTGAACTAAAGCTGCAAGCAGCGTTGTAGGGGCTAAGCAAGATGCGTCTGACCCGAAGACGGAATACGACACGATCGTGCGAAAACCGCGGCAGTAAGTCGGCTGAGTTCGATCGGTCAAAGCGTCAGTGAGAAATGACCGATTGTCCCGTTTGGCGGTTTCGACCATGGGACCTAAGGGTCCGTGGTACCTGACCTGATGGTGGCGATAAGCACGATCATGTGAAAACTGCGGCAGTAAGCCGGCTAAGTTTGATTTGTCATAGAGTTAGTGAGAAATGACCAATTGTCCTGTTTGGCGGTTTCGTCTATGGGACCTAAGGGTCCGTGGTAGCTGACCCGATCGTGGCGATAGGCACGATCATGTGAGAACTGCGACAGTAAGCAGGCTGAGTTTGATTTGTCATAGAGTAAATGAGAAATGAACTAATTGGGCTCTTTAAAACCAATAAAAATCATGCGTGAGTATGTGTGTGTCTGTCTTTTTGTGTGTATGACAGTGTGTAAACCTGTCAAAGGTCTACTTCACCCACTTCTTTCGACAGGATAGAGGTCACTATTCCTGTGTCAAATTTGCGTGTTTGTGGGAGTGTGTGTGTTTGCGTGTGAGTGTGTGGGTGTGTGCCTGAGTGTGTGTGCGTGTGCGTGTTTGTCTGTGTGTTTGTTTCTATATGTGTGTGTGTGTATGACATTGTGTAGGCCCGTCAAAGGTCAACTTCACCCACTTCTTTACACAGGACAGACGCCACTATTCCTGTGTATATTAAGCATGTGTGTGTGAGTGTGTGAGTGTGTGTGTGAATGTGTTAGTGAGTGTGTGTGTGTGTGTGTGTGAATGAGTGAGTGAGTGTGTGTGTGTGTGTGTGTGACTCTGGTGATGAAAGTCGCTGTTTAGCCTAGTCAATGGAGTGTGGTCAAATTCGATTGGCTGTTACGGGCAAAGTATTTTGAATATCACAATTTCTACTGATAACTTCTTTGAGGCTTGGTCTGAAGATCCTCTCAATAAATTATAGAGAAGAAATATTATAATTTGTGGCCTGTGAAGCTTTTTTAAGCTTTTTCACTAATTTCAAGATGGCGGACGTTCTGAACAACCAAAATGGAAACAGTCAATTGCAAAGTTGTTCAACATCTGGCCATGCATTACCTGATACCAATTGCACGTTTCTGCGCAAATCAGATCAAATGTTATGAGTGTCTAAACAGTGCAATGTTTGACGATTTACTGTAGCGCCCCCTAATG
>JACXGK010002724.1:0-14680 GCA_016801125.1 Novumbra hubbsi
CTGTCATCTACAGGACACTGTTAAACCTTGCAATAAGGACATATGACAAAGTTTAAACCTAACTTTTACGCTAAACTCAGGGATTCCCAACCTTCTAAAAATTATAATTTTGTATTGAGTAGAGGAGAAAACAACTTGTCGTTTAAAACTTTAGCTGCAGTCCTATGTTGAGTTAACCTAATCTAGCCAACATTTGCATACTTGTCAGTTTGGGGCCCAATGATCTTGGGGCAAGTTGTCACATTTGAAGTGTACACAGACACAGAACATGCTAAAAACACATTGTGATATTGTGTTATCAGCTCTGATAATTGTAAGAAATGCATCTGTAAATGGACTATAATATATATGTGAAGTTTGGAGCAGCAGAAAAATCCCTGGACTACAGAAGATGGGTTCTGGCTTGTGGGTATCTGCTAACATTGCATAGTGGCAACTAGGATAGTAGACAAGGAGGTGGGTGTAATGAACCTGTAGTGAATATGTAATTGCAATGAGGAAGTACTAAAAGTACTGTGGATATATGTGCCAGAGCAAATTAATCGGGCCACTTAACCCTAGAACACTAACTAACAGTTGGTAACACCATAACGAACGTCAGGTATATTTCACCTGATGTAATATACTCAATAAAAAATACTTCTCATCAAAATATATTGAAGTAAAACAATACATGGCAAATTTAAATACTTGTATTTTATTTTCCCCTATACAACATCTCATAAAACCAAAATTGCATGGGTGAAAATAACTCAATCTTAGCGTTCTAAGGATAATTGGTGTGCGCTCTGCCAGCATTATTGTTTTGATTGAAAGGTATGATTTGACTCTAGGCATAATTGTTTTTATTCAGTTCATTAATAAAGTTGAATTTGGCTTTGAATTTAAAATAAAAATCAATATTCACAATTAATTAGTTATGTGCCCAAGACATCCTTCTTTCATTTGGTATGAGATTTATACCATTGTGATGTATTGTTCCCTGTATATTTTACACAGTGTGAAAAGTTTCACACCATACCCCGCTCTACCCTAGTTTAGAAAACATTGATAATTACTTATTGGATTAGGCTACTATGCTAAATTATTATGACACATCGCATGTTCAGTGTTTTAATATAAATATTAAAAATTTTTGGTTTGTGGTTATTAACAAAATTATCAGAATTGTGATGAAAATTCTGTCATGCATATTGAAATTAGTGACGGTGAAGAATTTGATAAAAATTTCAGGATTAGCTGGTAAACATGGAGCATGCATGCTTATATATTGACATAGACGTAGACAATTATCTACTAGGCCTATTTTAAAGGTAGCCGTAATGGCATGAGATGGGATTAGATACAAATTACTACACTATATAGTGTTTATTAAATTGTTTTAGTACTGCCTAATAGTGATCTTAAATAAGAACCATCAAATCCTATAACCACTGCAGGGTAATTCCTGCAATTCAGTACAATTTAGACTTTATAAATGTTGGCAAACAAAATTATATTTTATAGTGTTGATATGCTATCATAAAAAAAACATTTGGGTCACACTCAGGCAGTTAATCCAAATAATTACAGGCAGATTGTTCATACATGAACCATATTGATAAATCCACCCTGTTAGGGACAAATGTTAACAAGGCATGTATACATATACAGTGGGGAGAACAAGTACTTAATACACTGCCAATTTTGCAGGTTTTCCTACTTACAAAACATGTAGAGGTCTGTGAATTGGCAGTGTTTCAAATACTTGTTCTACCCACTGTATATCTATATATATGGTTTCAGATTTCCTACATCAAGTGTCCCTTACACTAACACATTTTTACAAATAATAATGATACAAGGAATATTGATTGATATTTCACCGAATCTGAGCTTTATTTGTACCCTATTTCTCCTGATAAAAGATCAAACAATAGAATGGGTCAAAGAAAATGGTATACTTAATAGACCGATTCTTTTTTTATTTTACCATAAATATATACATGAATATATACATGAAATGTTTTAACATTATTAAAATATGCTTTAAAAATACCGACCTAACAGGGTGGAATGAAGCATAACACCAATAATGAAAAGATTTTGACAATGAAATATATTTGATTAACTTTGACATTTGTGAAATGGTTAAAGTAAAACAATATAATAAAATGAACTTTCAAAAAATCTTTTTCAATTTATTTCATTTTCTTTTTTTTTTAATCTTACCATGGGTTTGTAAAACATCCTGAAAACCCTTGGTTCAAATGCAACACGTCACTTGAGATAAAATAAGTGCAGGAAGTGACCAATCACACATAAGACACCCCCTAGTATTCAATTAAGGCCCTCAAAGCAGTTCCATATTTTTATGTGACCCCATAATCGGGGACTTGTAATTTATGAGGTGAAACAAAAAACCCATAGGCTCCAGAACAGCTAAAGGCCCACGCACTAGGTTAATGAAGTGTAGGCTCAAGGGCGATAGGCAACAGGAATAACACTGTATTTCATGTAGAATAATTAGATTATTACTGCTTTTGTTGTTAATGATGGTTTAATTTAACTGTATTGGTAAATGTACTTGCAATGTATTTGACTTCAGCAGCTTAAACAGAGAACTTAAAAAACACCCAAATATGAATGTTTGCAGAACTCTATGTATGATAGTTGCTGTAATTTATCTTTTTGTAATTTTTCTTGTAGCCTACTCTTTTTCGCAATGTGATTAAGGCATGCTTCATTGCAGCAACTCCCAGCAGACTCGGGAGAGTCAATGTGGAGATCTGAGTCCCATCCAAACCCGGTCTGGTTCTTTTGATGCTGTTTGATCAACAAGAATATCTACACCTGAACCTTCCCTGGCATTCCACCTCAATTGAGCTCAGGTGGAACAAGCCAACATAAGGGGGCGCTGGAGCAAAGTCAAGGCAAGTAAAAGTATTGAATTACTATTCCCCATACCTGGACAGCGCCGGCCAATTGCCCCACCCTCCGAGGGACCCCTGGTCTAATCCACAGGGAGCATTCAAACACTGTTCTTGCAAAGCAAACGTGTGTGTGTGTGTGTATATATATATATGTCATTGCTTCAAAACATTTAAAATCTATATCTATATCCATATCTATATATCTCTATATCTAAATGTTTTGAAGCAATGACACCTTCAGGTGGTTAAAACAGTATAGGACAATACATGCAATCAAATTACTATAAAGTGGAAACCAATGGTGTAGAGACATAATCCATAAGGTGAAATTAAAATTGATTTATGTCAGGCTTTTTAAGCTATAACATTGATGGATCTTAGACAACTAACTTGTAATTGTGAGGAATTACATTTAAAGGGTAACCTCGCCAACCTGGTTCACATCCTAATTTGCTTCACGGTTTTTGAGCAATCAGCAGATGGTTAGAAGGAGAGGTCCAATACAAGGTACAATATGGAAGAGGAAAACACAAAATGAAAGAAAAAAATAAGTGCATTTAAACCTAGAAATTGATTCCTTTTGCAGTATTTATTGATTATCCAGCTTCTTACAAACTGGAAGTTGAGGCATAAACATAGTACATTTCAACAAAAATATAACCAATATTTACAATTATTGTATTAAAAATACAAAAAAACAAATGTTCCACTCAACCAATTGTCTTTTTAAAAGACATACAGGCAAAAGCAGTACAAGAAAGTATGAGGAAAAATCATCACTAGCTAAATGTACACTTCTCACTTGACATCACATCAAACGGAGTAGCAGTTCTACCTACTACAATTATCTTTATGCTTGTACACTGTTGTGCGACATTTTGTTTTTCAAAATGGGACTTGACCTAATATGCACATTACCTTCAAACAGTTGAATGAGAATGAATTATGACGATGATGATTAATGTCACCACTGTATTACAAATGCATTATTGACAATCTATCGGCAACCATAAAAATAAAAGAAAAACAAGAAAACATGACAGAAATGATTAGTGTTGCTAAAGACCACAGTGAGAAACACTGCACTCATTTCCGTCTCCTGTCTACGGTGCCAACACTGATCAATGTGATCAGCGCAACTCAGTGATAAAAGAAAACAAGTGACACTTCTTCACAATTGGAGTACTAATTTTTCTGATTGGCAGCTTTTAAAGTTTATTATTTCATCGAGGGATCTTTCCCACCGGAGTCAGACAACAAACATATTCAATAATTTTCTTCAGTCAATTCAAATGATGTTGAAAAACAGTTTGCCATATGACAACATTGCCTAGTATTGTATAAAACCAAGATTCCTGTAACAGTGGAGGATGTCTCCAACTGGCTTTGCAGTGAAGAGGAGGAGGAATCTAACAGCAAGGTAAGAGAGGTGTGTTCTAGTTCCTTCGTGTTCGGTCTTAAACGGTTGACAGAAGCCAGGGAAAGCATTTGGTTATGCAGCACCATTGAGAGGCCTGAGATTCCATTATTCTGTGTAGGATTCAAGACTTGACTAGTACTTCGGGTGCATAATTAAAACACATTCCCTGAGTTCATCTTGAAATCTGGTAGAAATCACCTCTGGGTTCACGTTTAAAATAAAAAAAAACATTGAGGACAAGAGAAAGCCACAATATATTTCCTGTCGTTTTCCACTACAATGAGGACTAAATATAGGATGAATATAAGTCTCCAGATGACCTTCCTGGTGAAAAGCTGGATATCAAATGGCCAGGTTGAGACTTTATTTGGGTCGCAGCTATGTCCCACACCTGCAAGCCTGCTAGATGCTGAATATGACCTAGAACTACATATGGGGCTGGCCCTGTCTGAAAATGATATCCAGCCAAGGGTGGCTAGGAAACTTGTATTAAAAGGTTTTACTGAAAAGTGCTGAAGCCAGATGTGTGTGTCAGTACATTGGATTATGAAGGTGATTGTTGGTCACCCCCACTGAGACGTGTTTACCCAACTCTCATGTTGGTCACCCCCACTGAAACGGGTTTACCCCAACTCTCATGTTGGTCACCCCCACTGACACGTGTTTACCCCAACTCTCATGTTGGTCACCCCCACTGACACGTGTTTACCCCAACTCTCATGTTGGTCACCCCCACTGACACGGGTTTACCCCAACTCTCATGTTGGTCACCCCCACTGACACGGGTTTTCCCCAACTCTCATGTTGGTCACCCCCACTGACATGTGGTTACCCCAACTCTCATGTTGGTCACCCCCACTGACATGTGGTTACCCCAACTCTCATGTTGGTCACCCCCACTGACATGTGGTTACCCCAACTCTCATGTTGGTCACCCCCACTGACATGTGGTTACCCCAACTCTCATGTTGGTCAGCCCAACTACATATTGGTCACACCAAATGACATGTGGTTACCCCAACTCTCATATTGGTCAGTCATACTACATATTGGTCACACCAACTGCTTTCTCTCATTGTGAATGTTCAGTGCCACCACTGGGTCAGTTCCCATACGTAAATAACAACATAATACTGTAAATGTGGAATAAAAACACCCTTTCAACAGATCTGTACCCACTCAAGAATATGAAACTTGGGTATAGCATCTTTAGCTCCCAGAGTGCCGTGGTTCTGGAAGGAAGACCCTCAAAAACCTAGCCAGAATTTGAGAATCCTCAAGAGTTCAAAATCGATCAATGTTATTTTTTTTAATAATTATTGTCCATTTTGTTCTTGCTTTAGAAAATAGAAAATCAAAAAGTGCAGATAAAGCTCAACACATCATGATGCTGTGTGTAAAGCGCAGTGGGGACGGGACAGGGGAACAATAGTCACGGAGAGCTGTTCTGGGACAGCCATGTTTCTGTGTGTGTGTCGCTCTGTGTTTTTACAGCAAAACAGTTTGACTAGTTCTTTATTGTATATTTTTCAAAGTGCCAGGCATTCTGTATCTCTCTTTTGTCATCTCTTCTTCACAGTATTCTTTGCATGCAGGGTTAATCAACCCCCCATGATGCTTTAAGGCCGGGGAGGGAGACTAGCAGAGGAGTCCACCAATTAGGAGGAAGAGTCCGGCAGGCACAATACGTACTGGTCGGTTTATCTGCCCGTCAGTCAGGCAGTCTCTTGTTCCGCCCTCATGGGAGGGACTTAAAAGTCACTGCAAATGACATTCCAGCAGAAGACTGTTGTCTTTCAGACTGCTGATACTTGTTCATCCTCTGGTGAGAGAAGAGAACAGGAGGGGGAAAGTGTTATTACAGTGTTAGATGGGCAGAAACCACCACGGAAAGCTCACCAAAGAGAAGTCTCACACCATTCCATGGGCCAATATCAAAACTGAACATATTCATATTCGGCCAAACAAATTAAATGTATTGTATAAGAGATGCCTGGTTTAAAATGTATTTTAAGTAAATTGACTCTTTTGAATGATTATTTGGGACAAATTGTGTGATTTGCTTAGCCATTGTAGTCGCTGAGGTACATTTTTTTCATTCCAAATCCTAGGATTTAGAACAGTGGATGTTCAATAGTCTTCTTTGAATTTTGTAGCTTCTAAATGTATTGTGTAGATCAATCAAAGTTATTTTGAAACTTTGTGTGATCTAAATAATAGCTTTAAACACAAATGACATGCCACTGCTAGCTAGCCTGCACTGAATGTTTTCACCCAAAAATAACTTCACGAATAAATGTTGAATGCAAAGTAGATCGACCTAGTAGAACAATATCATTATGATTTTGTCTAGCAAAACTCTGCCATAAGATGTGCTGTACCAAAACAAAGTAAAATCCAGCCAATGTCTCTTACTTCACAGGCAGAGATGGAACCTTTTCTGAAGAAGATGCAAGCACTTGCTTCAGATCACTTGTACATATGGGTGGGCGGTATGGATGGTATAAACGTTATGCCGGTGTGAATAGGTGCCAGGCTCTGGATTTGCCAATACCCAGGACTAGGTAGGTTACTTTTTGAATCAAATCTGTTACGCTTATCGTCACTTTTGGAACACGAAACTCAGTAACGTAATCTGATTACATTGCAGGGTTTCTAAACCACTGCTTTCTACTTCAATATGAAGCAACAATCCGTTACTCTGCCCGTATGCGCAAATCTACATCCTCTGCATACTCCAAACATTTCATTTGTGGAATTATAACTTAAACTGCATTGTTCTATAGGGTAGAATTTACTTCATTTAATGTTGGAATACTTGAATACTCAATTATTTTCGTAATTATTATCTCAGTTATTTTCCATCAATATTTGATTACACCGTCATGATTGTCTCACTTTCTTGTCCTGCCATTTACTACACTGGGACTAGAACTGGGAAGGCAAAACTAAGTCAAGCCATCAGACTGCAAGAAAGCAGAGTAACTGAGGCACAGGAACCTGTCTTGTACACATTTTTGGCGACCGGTTATACAGTTCATTTAGTTTGCATGGCCTTAACTACAAACAGTGACGTCAAAGGTTAAAACAAGACCACTGCTGCTGGATGAAGGCGCAAGCATTGGCCAAAAACAAAACGGGTGAGCAAAACATCTACCACAAATGTGCCCGCGGATGAATTGCCATTGGACTCGTGGGAGGTGAAGGGGGTGGTGGAGCAGAAGGAGAGCAGAGAGGGTGAGGAGCAACGTGACGAGGGGTGAGGCCTGGTCCCCACCACGGTGATGTCATGCACATGGGATGCGGTGGGAAGGCGTGTGTGCAAGCCGGGTTGCCGATGCGTTTGTGCGGTCTCGACACCCCAGCGAACGCTCCGCGCAGGAAGTGGGGAAAGACGGCACAAGCACATCCGGAACGGGGCTGAGCTTGCGAGGGATATGGGGGTCCCGCGTGTTTCTTGCTGGGCATGCAGATTAACGTCGGTATAAATCAGTCATTTACCTCAGCCTGGGGGGAGGGGGGGGGACAGCCCTGTAAACCTCATCTCATGGCCTTGATGTCTCTGATGTTGTGTGTGCCACTTTCTTCCTCAGAGCGACTAGTTTGGGAGACAAGGACTCACCCTCCTCCTCCTCAGGGTCTAGGTCCTCGGCAGGCGAGCGGGTGCGGTGGAGGCCCGGGTGTTTGGGCAGGACCGGGGCTTTTTGAGCCTGGTGGTGGTGGGAGTCTGGCGACTGGGTGACCATGCGCGAGCGCTGCAGGGCCGTGGTGTAGTCGGGCGGGCGGCGGCCAGAGTGGGGCGGGGCCGCGGGTGGAGGTGGCGACGGTGTCTGGCCCTCGCTGAAGTCAGAGATGGTGAGGGCGGTGTAGCCAGGCGGAGTGGGAGGGGGCTCACGGTAGCGGCTCTCCTTACGCGCTAGGATGAGGAGTGAAAAGACGGCGGTGGGGTTAAACGCGGGTTTTAAACTCGCCATGTCCGCACACCTCCCAGGACTCTACGCTCGCATGGGCTTCCCTCAACACGGACGCCTGTATAACGGGGAGAAACGGGACATTCGCAAAACGGTATGATCCAAGACCCACTCTGATGGGATTTTAGAAGTAGAAATTAGCATTAGCAAGACCGACACTGTCGGGTCAAAAGAGGGAAACGGACGAGAACAGGCCCAACAAAACAGAAATGGCACCGGAAGGAGTTACGGTCTCACGACATCCTACGGGAAGATCCAGCTTCCCTGCGCGACAGGTTTTGTTGGCTGAGGGGGAGGCGTGGACACCAAGTGCCCCATCAGGGCAGCTCGTCATCCCCCGGTAACAAATGGTCACGGTGTCAACTCACTGATAAGGCCCTTGTTGCCGGCGGTGATGGGCGACGGCGACGGCCTCCCGTGGTGCTTGGCCTCATCGGACCCCGTCGACGTGATACTGCCGGTCTCCGGGTCGGCGCTCACGTCCTTCCCACCACGCCGTTTGATCGTGCCCGTGTCGCCCTCAGAGTCCTCGCCCCAGTACGCAGCGGAGGACGATGAAGAAGAGGCCGACGCCCAGCTGCCCCTGGCCTGGGCCGCCCACAGACTGGCGGGGCCCAGCAACGCCTCGGGGCCCCCGGGCGGGTGGACCCCGACCACGCCCCCGGGGCCGAACGCCAGGGTCTCCCAGCTGCGCCCCTGCTGCATGGTCTGGATGTTGTCGTGGGAACCGGAGGAGCAGGACGTCCAGGAGCCCCGCCCGCTGTCGGCGGCGTCCAGTGACACGCGGTCACCCTGGTCGTGGGTCAGCTCCTCGGAGCTGGGGGAGGAGAGGACCATGGTGCCGCTGTACAGGCCCCGGCAGTCCTGCATGGAGGAGTACGAGCTGTGGAGTGGGGGGAGGGGGTCCAGGTTAGGTCACGCTGGTCAACAACACAGGCAAATGTCGGACTAGAAACCCTCCGCTTCCAACCTCTGAAACAAAGGGGTGTCACCTCTATGAAATTGGACGCGTAAGACATGACATTCCCAGGATGACCCCCCCCCCACTCGAGGTCCGAACTTGGGACACCTGATTCTTAGACAGAAGGTTTTCCGGGAGGGTGGTCCGTACCCCAGACTGTACTGATCAGGGTCCGTGGTAGCCCTCCTCTCCAGCCGCGATCCCACACCGTGGGGGTCTCTGAGGCCTCTCCTCTCCTCCTGGGCCATGTCCAAGGAAGAGTTGCTGACCAGGCTGGACCGTGACGAGATCTCGCTGTGACCCGAGTCTGAGTAGGTGTCTCCCATCCTGGGGTAGCCTGGGAAGAGAGAGGGGGGGGGGGTAAAGAATTGACTACCTTAGAGTTAAATCTACCCGTCTAGGGTGGTGTGCAAAGCCTTTGCTTTGGCTGCCGGGAGAACAAGACACCAAATCAGGGCAATAGGTTCCCATCAAATGGTTCCCAGAACTTCATTGTAAAATTGCTCTTACTTGTATATATTAGTGATCTATTTTTTTCCATTTAAAAATAAATGAAAAGGAACTATTCTTCCCAACGGCTCCTTGAACTTCCTACACGCTGCACACCCGATGGCATATAACTCTGAAATCACTGTCATCCTCTGAGAATTTTCACCTAGAATGACTAATTGAACAAAAAGCTGGCGAAACTCCTACCTCTACACCAAAACTAAGAAGATGCATGGGGCAGAGATCCTATAACACGAATAAGCATGCTTAACCTACATCTGTAACTTAGAGGGCCTGCAAAATTACTGATATTTATAAGAAGATCATTTTATTCACACAACCGTATCACATGTATACTGTCGAATTCCTCTTACGTTTTGGACATGGACAATGTAGCCTTCTGTTACATTAAATCTTCAGCAATCCAACCGCCGGCAAGCACTCCGAAAACATGAGTTATAGTCTAATTCCATTTCTGGACTGGATAACATCACAATAATAAGAAACGCTGAATATCAGATGCTGTTCCTCTCTAGGTTTAGCCCTCGGTTTCTGTCATGGTCCAAAATTAGCACTCGCCGATTGCCAAATGCGGCTAAATGTTGTCTTTACCGAATAAATTCTGGAGCCCACAAGCCACACCGGAGTGTTGAAAAAATCATGTCACACACGAGCTAGAGAAAGCAGCGGGCTTACTGTCACTTCAAACTGTTGGATCTGCCGCGCTGCATGTGTCGTGCTCGTGCGTAGTACATAACATTAATGGCGTCAGTCTTTAAACATAATTGTTTTGTGTTACAGCAGCTAAAACCTCAACCTACGACAGTTTATGTTAGCCTAGCCGTCATGCGTAGAAAAACGCTTTAAACATAATTGTTTTGTGTTACAGCAGCTAAAACCTCAACCTACGACAGTTTATGTTAGCCTAGCCGTCATGCCGCCAAAAAAGAAAAACTAAACCGTTCAGGCGGAGTAGACCACTCCTAGCATTTCCTTCGTTGTTGGCATTACAACCATGAAACTGGAGAACATACTATTTCACGAGTGCTCACAATGTCACCGTAATTGCACGTCAGTCGTCATGGCACAATCTCGGCCCCTACAGGCTACCCCATTAGTAAAGGCCCTCGCAAAACTACCGAAAATGACCATCCTTTTCCCCACCGCACACGCCATTGTCAAGAAAGAGAGACCCTACTTGGATTTCCAAATAGATGTGCTAGCAAGTTCATATAACATGTTGTTGTGTTTTATAATATACAGAGTTAACGGTCTATCTATGTAGTGTATGCTGTTGAAGCCACAACAGAGCCCTCGATTTACTGAAGCAAGGACTATACTACACATCACACCACTACACTACAGCTACTGAGTCAGGTGAGATGACACATGCCCCTCAGGAACCCCTATATGGGCAGGTTACAACCAGTTCCACATTGTAGGTTCCTTGAATTCAACTCGGTCATAATCATTGAGGAATGCAACAAAAAAAGTGTTTAGCAACAAAATGAAACAGTGATTCTTATTAGACTAGACAGGACATTGATCCCTGTACACAAATTATTTTTCTCTCAATTTGGTGCCTAATTAACATTTATTTGTTACAGGATGTATGGAATGAGTCTCATTTCGGTCAAAATGTAAGTGAATCCACAATAGTGTGGAATTATCAACAATCATATTGAATCCCCGTACCACTATCATCCATCATCATTAAATGTGGTTGGTACTGCTGAACCTGCAGGCATTGGGGAGGGCATGGTGCTCTAGCAGCAGGTATCTCAGTCTAGAGCTAGTCCCAGTTTACCTGTGGCTGTCTGTTTACTTGTAATAAGAAAACCTTCTGGACACTTTGGCGCTTCAGTGTATCGAGCCCTACGTGCAGCAAAGCAAAGACACTGTCATTCAGGATTTTAATAACACAGCTTCATAGCTCACAAGAAAAGTCTTATCAGCGACGCAAAGCGCTAAAATTCTTGAGGAAAACTCCTCATTGATGGTAATTCTTTTTTTCTGTAAACACAGGTGGCTGAGCCAGAGGTTCCAATCTATTACCACCAGGTGGCAGCGGTAATCTGCTTTAGTGTACCTGTCTGGGTACCGGTTGGTTGAGAGTTGCCAATGGATTGAAGGGATAAGCTGCTTACCCTTCTTGGGTGAGCTGTAAGGGGAGGTGGGCGGGGAGCTAAGCTGCGATGAGGCGTTGGACACAGTGTCCTCTGTCTGACGCTTGTGACGCTCACTGGCCTCCTCCGATAGCGACAAGATCTTCTTTAGCGACTGAGGGGAACTTGTGCCTTCAAAACAAAAAGATTAGCCAACAAAAGATTAGCCATATTGTGGAGTGAAATGGAGGGGTTCTGAACTGGAGGCCAAAGCCCACATTCGTCTGCCAAGTTTTGTCACATGACCATGTGGCCAGTAGGTGGTGCTCAAATCACAGTAAACAGAGGTAGTGCTACAAATTTCTCTCAAACTAAACATAAACCTCAACATTCAACTTAAGTTTTGGACCAGGATACACACAAACTGGAGCAAGATTGAGTTTCCTAGGCTCAGACCAAGCCTACACATGCATTTCCATTGACCTAGGTTTGTAGGGAAGTTCAGGAACCTGCTTAAGTTGGTTAACCTAACTTAACAACACACTAGTATCAACATCTGGCCCAGTACGTTTTAATTATACTCAAATTAAGGTTGCCTGGAAAATAGAAATGTATTTGGCACCACAAAAAAAAAAAAAAGATATACTATATTATATATACAGTGCATTCACAGCGCTTCACCTTTTCCACATTTTGTTATGTTACAACCTGATTTCAAAATGTATTCAATTCAAATTATACACACAATACCCCATAATGACAAAGTGAAACAAGTTTGTTTGACAATCATAATAGATTTGCAAAAATGAAGGACAAAAATATATAAATGTACATAATTATTCACAGCTTTTGCTCAATACTTTGTTGAAGTATTGTCAGCCATTACAACCTCAAGTCTTTTTAAGTATGATACTACAAGTTCTGCACACTTGATTTGGGCAGCTTCTCCCATTCTTCTTTGCAGGAACTCTCAAGCTCCATCAGGTTAGATGGGGAGTGTCGGTGGACAGCCATTTTAAGATCACTCCAGAGATATTCAATCGGGTTTAAGTCGGGTTCAGAGTTGTCCCGAAGCCACTCCGTTGTTATATTGGCTGTGTGCTTAGGGTCGTTGTCTTGTTGGAAGATTAATCTTCTCCATTCATCTTTCCTTTGTTCTTGACTAGCCTACCAGTACCTACCACTGAAAAACATCCCCACACCAAGATGCTGCCACCACCGTGCCTCACTGTAGAGATGGTATTAGCCAGGTAAAGAGCAGTGCCTGGTTTCCTCCAGACATGACGCTTGGCATTCAGGCCAAAAAGTTACATCTTTGTTTCATTAGACCAGAGAATTTTGTTTCTCATGGTCTTTGAGTTCTTCTGGTGCCTTTTGGCAAAACCGTTATTTGCCTTTTACTGTTGAGTGGCTTCCGTCTGGCCACTCTACCATACAGGCCTGATTGGCGAAGTGCTGAACAAATGGTTGTCCTTCCGGAATGTTCTCCTCTCTTCACAGAGCAACGCTGGAGCTCTGTCAGGGTGAACATCAAGTTTTTGGTCACCTCCCTGACTAAGGACCTTCTCCCCCGATCGCTCACTTTGGCCGGTTGGCCAACTCTAGGAAGAGTCCTGGTGGTTGCAAACTTCTTCAATTTACGGATGATTTAGGCCACTGTGCTCATTGGGACCTTCAATGTGGCCCACATTTTTCTGTACCCTTCCACAGATCAAAGCCTCAATAAAATCGTGTCTTAGAGATCTACATACAATTCCTTGGACTTCGTGGCTTGGTTTGAGCTCTGACATACACTGTCAACTGCAGGACCTTATATAGACAGGTCTGTGCCTTTCCAAAACATGTCAAATCAACTGAATTTACCACAGGTGCAAGTTCTCCATCTCAAGGATGATCAGTGGAAGCAGGATGCTCCTGAGCTAAATGTCAAAGGATGTGAATACTTACGTACATGTGATTTCTTATATAACTTTTTTAATAGATTTGCAAAAAAAAATTACATTAGCATTATGAGGTAGTGGGTGTAGAATTTTGAGGGGGGAAATAATTGAATACATTTTGGAATAAGGCTGTAACATAACAACAAAAAGGGAAGCGCTGTTAATACTTTCCGGATGCACTTTATAAACAGCTCTTTAAATGGTGCCAGTTCTTACCAAACGGTGGCAAGTCTTTGACTGGCACTTTCTTGCGGGAGGGGTAGAGGGCCACAGCGGGCACCTGTAGGACCTGGTTACCCTTCTGCAGCTGGCCTCTCTGCTGGCTGGCGGCCCTGGACACCACGGGAGACGTGTCTGGCCTCTTACCGCCACCGGCATTCTTTGGCACTGATAAAAGGGTTGAAGGAGAGTGGGGCTTTTTAACAGTCAATGCCAGTAGTGAAAAAACACGAGTGTCCCTGCAGAGCCAAAACGGCACATCACGTGTCTGTTTCTGTGCATGTACACAACATATCTGTAGTCTATTTGCCAAGCCTGGAGTGTGTTATTGGACTGTGTGTGCGGGCAGTATAGATGCAGGGTAGACCACTCACGTGTGTTGATGGAGGGCTCACACTGCAGAGAGAGGGTCTGCAGCGCCTCCTCGTTGGTCTCCAGGCTGAGATGGGACAGGTACTGCTTGACCTTGCGGGCCATCTGGGCGTCCTCGTACAGCTTCTTGGCATTCAGGAAGGAGCTCCGCCTCACCCGCTTCTTGTGGCCGCCCGCCTGGGTGACGTCTAGCACCGCTGCGTTGGCACTGCCCTGGCTAAGAGAACTGGTCACATGCGTGCATACATACACACATGCAGGATGCAAAGACACACACACAGACACAATGAC
>JACXGK010002724.1:14780-46182 GCA_016801125.1 Novumbra hubbsi
TGTGCTCTAATACAAAGGTGTAGACGACTGTGCTCTAATACAAAGGTGTAGAGGACTGTGCTCTAATACAAAGGTGTAGAGGAGTGTGCTCTAATACAAAGGTGTAGAGGACTGTGCTCTAATACAAAGGTGTAGACGACTGTGCTCTAATACAAAGGTATAGAGGAGTGTGCTCTAATACAAAGGTGTAGAGGAGTATGTTCTACTATTTAGGTGTAGAAGTGCGTATTCTACTATTTAAGTGTACAGGAGTGTGTTCTACTGTTAAGGTGTAGAAGAGTGTATACTATTAGAACAAGTGTAGATAAGTGTGTTCTACTATAAAGGTGTAGACAAGTGTGTGTACTTGGTGTTTTCCTACAAGGTATTTGAGGAGGGTGGTTGGAAGCAGACATGCATATGCGAGAGGCTTTGGGGACATTCCTCCCAGCTCCAGAACAGTCCATGCATTCCAAGGAAGAAGGGGAGGGGATGGGTGCAATCATTCAGGAAACAGGAACGTGTGTGTGTGAGGTGGGGGGTGGTCATAATTATAGTTTACATTACTGTAGTCGAAAGCTAAGGTAACTGAAGTGAAGTGTCTTTTTAGCAGAACCATGGCACATACTCAGTATTGTGTGGTGTAATAAAATGGGCCTCCACTAATAATGGCACAATTAGTAACTAGGAACAAAGCATGCAGTGAAAACAATTCCCTTGGTTAGTCCAAATAATATATAATCAATAAATAAATAATTTAGAAATTGCTAAGAGGATCTTTGATGATGTGGGGCTGTTTTTCTAACAAAGGCGCTGGAAACTTGGTACACAACATATTTTTATTCTATTGCATTCGAGTCAGTTTAGGGTCACTTCTGTGTAACTGTCTTGTTTGTTTCTCGTATTTAGATTTATATATTTGATACGTCGTATTTTATTCTTGCACAAATTGTACAGCACTTTGTTCAGCATTAATTGTTTTTAAATGTATAAATAAATGTATTAATAAATTGACATTGACCTCATTATGCTGTTATTTTAGCAAAGGAAAGTTGCACAAAGTAAGAATTTATTTTTCTTTCAATAGATTTTTTAAGAGAATGTAAGTTTTTGCTCATATTTACCAAGTGTGCCCATATTAGTAGAGGGCACTGTATAAGCTTGTTGGCCACTGTTATGTTAAACTAAAATACTTTGGCATTGTGGCACAGACTTGTCTTTCATGCTGAATATGCTATTAGTCTGAAGGCTGAAACAGTGTGTGTAAATCCAAACCATGAAAGAAAAACAGAACCGCACACAAGGTGTAAGTAGATATGCCTTGTTGTTAAGGAGGCTAGCTGAGAAAACACAAATGTATCACTCTTGCTAGTTCACAAATTGTGAATTGCGTTATGAATGGAAATACAACTACGAATACAAACTTGGTGAGAAACTAGCAAAGGTGATGTTCAAACAAATGGTTTTCCAGAGCCGAGCGTTGTTAGTAGTCTATCAAACAGTAAGTACAAAACACGGCAGAAACCAGGAAGGGAGGCAGCGAGCAAATAGGGCGAAAGAACAATTGCACTGAAAGGTTGTAGGTCACCAACACTTACCCTAAACTCCTCCATTTCTTCTTCCTAGAAGGGATAGCCATGAACAGTGAAGCGTGGGGGGCAAAGAGTGGACGAGGGAACGAAAGAGAGAGAAAGGAGACAAGCTTAGACAGGATAGACCACCAAGAGGCACCAAGATGAGTAGGTAACCAGAGACCCACAACAGAGGGAAAGACAACCATTACAGCCACCTGACAGTTGAACATTAAAGCATGGTGGACAAACAGTTACAGGGACACTTTGGAAGTATTGCTTCCACGGCAACGATGAGTCCAGTACAGAGTACAGCTCATAGCCGGGTAGCCTGTGCAACGTTGCTCAAGTGGAAAAAAACAGAAAGCGTGGAAGCGGGAAAACGTTGACAATCTACTTGTGAACAATCATGGAGACTACAGAGATTTGATTGGACGTAAAAAAGGCGAGGATTCGTTAGTGCCGTACTCCGGTATTCCCCGTTCTGACTGTACCTTGTTCGGAACATGAGTGCCGGGTCCATGTTGACGGAGGCCATGCGGCCCACGTGGCGGATCTCTTTGGCAATCATCCGCAGCTTCTCAAAGTTCACCAGTCCGTCCACTTTAGAGTCATTGCCTAGGAGAGAGAATACGGATTCACAGAACAGGTTGATTAAGATGAGCTGTCGAACAGTATCTGAGCAATATGAGGCTGTAATGTATTGCAATAATCTATAGGCTAACAGCAGTTGGGCACTTATTTTAGTAGTTCATAGTCTCTCTCGGCAGTATGTTCGTCACAAATACTGACTAGGGCACAAGTGAGGTAGGGGAAGGCCTTTTAGAAGAGCAGGGTTTTAACCTTCTAAACAATCCGTAATATCCAAGGTTTTCCGCATTTCTTAGTGGAAATCCTTCATCCCTACGTGTACAAATTGTTGACACGGTATCACGGCTCCCTGCTAGACTATAATATGAACACTTTAGTGGTACTGGGTTTGTTATTGAGTTGTTGTCTACCTTCATGCAGGAAGGTGAGGTCCTTCTTGATGACGGGGAAGAGGGGGATTATGGGTGGCTGAAGGTTCTGGTTGTTGAGTACGTTGCGGTACTTGGCCATGTTCCTGGACGGGTCAAACAGATCCTGCAAGTCCCCAAACAGCTTCTCGTACTTACTGGGCAGCTTTTCCCACGTGCCCCGGAGTCTAGACACGGGGGCCAGGTTCAGGCCACTGTTGGGGCACAAACCAGTAAAGTTAGAACGCTTGTTTTAGAGCATTAACTCTGGTTCAAGAGGTAAAAGCTTTTTAAAAACGAGTTCAAGGTCATTGGGAAGCCTTTCAGCAGAACCAGGTGAGATTGGGTTCAGGTGCTGGATTGGGTACCTACATGTTGAACCCATCGAAGTGACACCAATGCGACACGATCACCAAGACATCCTCACCTGATGATGGCAAACATGGAGTTGAAGTTCTTGCACTCTCTACAATGTAGCGCTATCTTGATGAAGTGCTTGACCGTCTTCATGCGCTTGAGCTGGTTGGGCTCCCGGGTCACCTCCGATGCCACCCAGAATGTCTCCTGGTTGATGACCTCCTCGAACCGCTTGAGGCAAAAGGAGCCCGTCTTGGACTTGAGCTTGAACAAGTCGTCGATGTACTCAGTGGGCTCGATAGCGCAGAAGAGTTCGAAGGCGCGCATGGAGAGCTGGGTCGCTACCTCCACGGTGGAAAGCTGGAGGAGGGAGATCTGGCCTTCGCGAAGGAGGTCCTGGGCGTCCTCATCGGAACACAGCGTCTCTGTTTCCATGTTGCTCTTCAGGTAGTACCTGGGAAGAAGGTAGGAGGGTGGTCTAGCACATTCAGAACATTTCTTGTGGTATTAAGGTTTGATAAACATGCATCGGAGGGACTGTCCCAAGAATCTGACTTGAGTAAACGTAGAAGACCTGAAAAAACACCTTGAGTGGAGTGTGAAAGAAGGGTATTGAAAATGGAAATACAAGAGGCTTAAAAATTGAGAGAATTTCCTGTATTTCGGAAGAGTTTTTCTTGCGAAAGAGATGAGACTAACCTGTGCTATATAAAAAATAAATATATAAACCTATTCCTTACCTGCCACTGAGCTGTATTCTATCAGCCAACTTGGACAGCTGTTCAGGTAGCCGCCGTTGCTTGATGACGCCCTCTGGTGTAACGGACACCTCACACAGCGAATAGGCTTCAGGCGCTGCAGTCAATGCGAACTCCCGGATGGCCTGGGCAACAACTTCCTTGGCCGTAGTGTCTTTCCCAATCATGATATACCGACTCTGCTGGTCTGCCTTGAACACTCGCAGCACCTGGTCCGACATGTCTGAGGAGGAAGCACATTGTCAAGACAACATTGGACAAACACCAAGGGTATGTAAATAGCTGACTTATATTTGAATGTCCCAAACTATTGTTATTCCAGAATTAGATAATTGTGTCATAGATAGTAATGTCACACAGTGATGCAGATGATTGACAAAAGGTAGAGAAATGACACCCACACACCAAACAAAGGAAAACAATGTGCAATAAGATAAATAACAAAGGCAGCTGACGTTGTCTGCTCGCAGTCAGGCCAACATGCTCCATGACGTAGCTAATTTAGCTGACAGTGGATGACAATATTGACAAGGACATGATTGATCTTTCTGGAGTACAATTTGATTCATGTCTACATTACCAAACAAAAACACACCCTTGTAATGTCTGCTTTAATCACGATTAAGAAGCCAACACCATATACAATGAAAGCGTTATAGACCCGTTTTGGAAACAATGCAGGACAAGAAAAGCATTTAGTTGACAGGGGGCGGTAGCGGACATGCTCAATTGTCTGGGGCTGAAAGAACAGACTGGTTTTAGTGTGTCAAACCTGGACACCGGAAATCTGGCAACGAATGAATGTCAATTAGAATACATATAAAAATACCTTAGAGATTCATGACAGATTTCAAGGGAGCATTAATATCCTTGGTACAGGATAGGTTCATAGAGGTGTCTCACCCGGCTGGTTGTTGAAGTCCAGGATGCGGTGATGGGACTGCAGAAGGTCAGGGTTGCTGGACGACAGGTTGCCACTCACCGGTAACGCGGCAGGAATCTGTTTGGACTGCTTCAGGCCGACAATGCTGTCATCCTGTGATTGGCCCACACCCACCTCGCTATGGAAACAGAGTGAGGGAGGGTTACGACGGGCCCAACATCGTTTCTTGGTAGAACAAGGTGATTCCATTGCCAGAGTTGCGTTAGATGAAACTAATGTAAGTCAGTCTAGAAAATACAGACAGTCTGACTAGAATCATACTATGAAATGTTAAAACCAGCTCCACATTCAGAATACAGAGGGCAATGTTTTTCTACTGTGACGTCCATTGCTAATAGTGCTTACAGTTCTTTAATACATCTTTTAAAATACAAATCCGAACTCAACTCCTCCATAACCCAGAGGTAAATGTGTCTTACTTGTATGGTTTGGGTGGCAGGATGCTGGTGAGGGTCTTGTCAAAGATCTTCTTGAGTTTGTTCCTGCCCCCCACCGTGTTAGCTTTGGCCTTCTTGCTAGCCTTCTCCAGGCCCATCACCTGAATTCCCAGGGAGATTGATGTCATGTTAGCAACACATTTTGTGAAGAGAATATTCCGCCACCACATTTAACACATCGTGGGTACTATAGTACTTCCAAATATATCACCTGCTCAACGTCCACCGCCAAGTCGGGGATGGAGTAACGTGAGCCCTTCTTGATGTCCCCGATCTTGGGCAGGTGGGCTGGGGCCCCATTCTTACGGTCCACCTCTAACGACTCCTCACCATCTGCGTCGTGGTCATGCTCTGGCCGGGCTAGCAGCTCCTTGAACACTGAGGTGATTTCCCAGAGTAAATGAAGAATGATCTCTTACTCTAGTCCATAGTAAAACATTGTGTTCTATTATTTTATAGTTTCAGCTACACAAACTGAATTCATAGTTGCGTACGGCTCTCACCTAAAAGATTGGTTTTCACAGAAATGGACAAGTGGGTATTGTTCCTCAGGATCTCGTTGGCTTTAGAGAGCTGGACATTTTCAAAGTTCTGCCCATTCACCTCCAGAATCTGTTTAAAAGAAAACATGCTAGTGTTATATATAATCATACAAATGTTCGATCCAGTTACTTTATGCATGAGTCAAATCCACAACTCCAACACACGTAACCATGTAAACTACTGCTATGATATAACATTGATACTACGACATATGTACCATTGTATCTCCCCAACCTACACTTTAGGTCTCAATTTCCCCTCATCTGCCTTGTCATGCAAGGGGCAGGACACATTGTATTACACATCAGTAATGGATTTGGGTGTTAAGCCATGTAGTGTTTGGAAAAGAAAAATCAATAAGCTGTGCAATAATCAATTATTAAACTAAGCATGCAAAGTAAATCAATGCAAGACAATACATCTACATACACACCTATTTTCTAGCTACAATGAAAACAAAAATGTATCTTGTCTTTCAAGGTATTCCCTAAATATACAAACAATTGGAAATATATAGGCACACAAAGAACCCTTAACATAAACCATTTTGAACATGCAGTGTGTGGACAGTTATTCACCTGATCTCCTCGTACTAATATGAACCATTCTGAACATGCAGTGTGTGGACAGTTATTTAGCTGATCTCCTCGTTTTTAATATGAACCATTCTGAACATGCAGTGTGTGGACAGTTATTTAGCTGATCTCCTCGTTTTTAATATGAACCATTCTGAACATGCAGTGTGTGGACAGTTATTCAGCTGATCTCCTCGTTTTTAATATGAACCATTTTTAACATGCAGTGTGTGGACAGTTATTTAGCTGATCTCCCCGTTTTTAATATGAACCATTCTGAACATGCAGTGTGTGGACAGTTATTCACCTGATCTCCTCGTTTGAGGCCAGCGTCTGCTGCCTTGCTTCCGGGCTCCACACTGTCGATGAAGATGCGGAAACCCTTCTCAGAACCTCCAAGCAGGGTAAAGGCTAGTGGGGCCTCCCTCGACGGTTTGGTCAGTGTCACCAGACGGAGTTTGGCTTTAGCAGCACAGGCAATGTTTAACAGTCTAAGATGGCCACACATCTTCTGTATAGGAAATTTGGAACATTTTAGTATCTTACTCAAATCAGGTATTATGTTTGGTAGCATTGATAACTTTGTATTGTTATGATGTGTAATGACTGTTTATTTACACACCACAGTAAAACTTAATAAAGTACTCTGTATAAGACCTTCTGCAAAATAACTAACGCTTAAATGTTTAAATTGGATATGAAACATGCAATGCTTAACTGAGACACGAACCTCTCTCTCCAGATTGTTCTCAAATTCTTCAAGAAAGTGAGTCATTGCGGGGTTGCCTTCAAAGTCATTGAAGTGATTGTTAACCCACAGCAAGACAACCCGTGTAACCTGTGGACACAGGAGGAAGAGCTGTCGCTACAAGTGAAGTGGGTGAGCAAGTATTAATTTAACACGCTAGTTAGCATATGAATCAGTTAGTGAATAATAAGGTTAGCTAGTTAGCATGTGAATCAGTTAGTGAGTTATAATGTTAGCTAGTTAGAATGTCAATCATTTAGTGAGTTAGAATTTTGGCTAGTAGCATGCATTAGCGGGCCATTAAGCTGCTAATGCATGTGTTTGCATTTGTGTAGACACCTCCTAATCTCTATATCCAAGAATCTGTGTGCATGTAAATAGCATTTGCATTCACAAGCTGTTGTTGTGCAATGACTAAAAATACCTTAGTAAAATCTATAAAAAAAAGCTTTAAACTAAGAGCTGACCTTGTCCCTGAGACTTGGATCGTGGAACCACTCTAGGAGCTTGTTACCCACGACCATGGGGCTTGAGAGGAAAGTCCTGTAGGTGAGCAGGAAGTCTTCGATGTAGGTGGGGTCCACTACAGAGTGCTCCTCAACCAGGTGCATGGTCAGACGCTCTGTCGTGCCCTGCAGGATAAGTCACAAGAGTATACAAGTTTCCATGTTTGTTCTTTGTGTTTGAGTGTTAGCAGATTAATACCACCGTGAAGCCAAACGTAACTCTCCACATGGTCAAAATATGGTATTCCGTTTACAAACATAAGAGATCCCTACAGAACAGAGCACTAAATAACAACAAATGTTGCATACATAGGCACTCACAACACCTTATCCCAGAGGTGAGGTTTACAGAAGTATTGCGGTAGTAGCATTACTCAGGAATGACAATTCACCTTGATGACAATGTGTCCCTTTCGAGTTCCTGTGCGGTCTAGCTCACGGTGCTCCTTGACCATGACGATCTCACCTTCCTCCTCCACCTTCTGCATGTTTTTCTCCACTTGGTTGAGGATGCAGCAGTAGTCCTGCTGCGCTATGCACACAAACTGGAGCAGAGGGAGAAACGCTTAGACTAGACACAACCTGCCTTCTTTTGCAGCATGTCTCATCACAACTTTTGTTCCAAATCCATTTAATTATAACTTCAACACACACTCTTAAGGAAGTGTTTTTCCATCTTCCCATGTGAAAGGCCAGACAATGAGCCTGACCCCTCTTAAAAGAAGCTTTACAAATAAAATCTCCACCGTAAACATTTCAGATTTTGAAAAATGTTTCAAATTATAGCCAGATACTTAATATAATGCAAGTTGTGTTACAGCAGCACTCTAGGCTGTTGCCATTGGTACCACTGCAGTGTGGGTTTCAGACCAGTCTACTGATCTTTCTTTGTTGTTTTTAATTGGCATATTGTTGGTGAAGAGATCATATTAAAAGGTTGTACATTAAGACATTATATTTCTTGATTTCAGGTTTTACATTTCTAATAAAGGCCTGTAGACCGTCTCAGTACTCAGGCCACAAAGACTAAACTAGACTATTCTCACCACATCAAGCAACCTCAAACTTGCTAAAGGTGATTTACAAAGCTGCACTTAAAATGCTGCATTCCTTTTGTCACAATTGGTTATCTACCACTACAAGCATCTTGTACACCTCTGCTGGGAAAGTAGTGAAGGTTGGTTGAAGGTGACTGTGGTTCTGCTGCGTTACCTGGCAGTCATCCACCTTGGTCTTCATCACACCCCTCATGTACTCCTTCTCCATGGTTGGGGAAACCCCAAAGCTGTTCCCCATACACAGGATCTCCGGCCTGCCCTCAGGGTGTGTCACCTCCACGGAGCCATTCAGGATCACCGACCACGAGTCCAGCTGACGAAGACCACAACCAAAGTCAGAAGTACTTCAGTGACCATTCTACGGTTTGACCTCATGCCTGGACCAATGTTGAAAGAAAATTGTCACTGCAAATTGAACTGTTAAACACATTATTTTTTGTAGCAGTTCATAATTACTGCCTCGATCGATGTTTTATCGCTTTCAAATTGGAGATGTTCTTAATAGGCATCCTTAATCATTAGCCACAGTTCAAATATATAATGACCCAGCATGAAAACAAAGCGTTCAAAAAAAGGGGATACTAATTGGTATGTAATGTATTAAAACAACCATTTTTCCATTGCAGTAGAGTACATCACAAGGGGAACCGGGCCTGCCAACAGATCCAAAAGGATCTTGGTACATATCGGTTGGTCTGAACACTTCATGTTTATGTACTATTATTATTTGTATTAATGGACCTGGTTGTGGTCAACCTGTTAGTTCGTATGCATGTTGCCATTCTTCTTCAGCCTCCCATCAAAGATGTAAAATCTTTTCAGAGCTTACAACCTGGCACTGACGAACATGCATCGCTAAATACGTAGGGCATTCGTTCAGCCTAATCCAATGAACCTCCTGAACAGTAACTGAATGCTTCCATGTCTGTCCGCCTGCTTAATATAGCAAGACACGTTTTTTTGGATACGAAGAGAACGGCCAATACGTGAACATCAGCTGACTGGAATGTTAGTTGACATTGACTGGACTGCCATTGGAGTGAACAGGCCTTAAGGCGAGGGCTCTTTACAATTGCTCGGGTGCATTCCAGCGATAAAATGACCAAAATGTCTTGATTCAAAACCAGAGGCCTGTCCAGGCCACGGGGAAAGTAGTTAAGTGATCTCTATACTGGTCCCCTTGGGGTATTTTATGATCCTGAGATGGTGGCATTAGAGCAGAAGAAAAAATAATGTTCATGGAAGAAGATAAACCATTATTGGAAATGCCAATGGCAAAGTGCAAGCCCAGGTCAATTAGGTGAAAAGACAGACACACTCAAGACACAGAGACATACACATACCCCAAGTGAGGACACAGATGGACACAATCACAGACCTCAACTAAGGACACAGATGGACACAAACACAGAGACATACACATACCCCAAGTGAAAACACAGATGGACACAAACACAAAGACATACACATACCCCCACAGAGGACACAAACAAATACACATACCCCCACAGAGGACACAGGTGGACACAAACACACCCCAACTGAGGACACCCCCATCCCCCCCAGATACAAACCTCCTCCCCGTCGTTTAGGACGATGGTTCCAGCCCGTTCCACCACGGCAAACACCATGACCGCACAAAGCTCCCTCCTCACCGACATGGTCATGTTGGCAAATGCTGGGAGCTGATGCATGAACTCAAGTAATTGCTCTGTGGAATGGTTTGGAGAGAAGAGAGGGAAGACCGAGAGGGCAGAGGGAGAGAGAGGGAGAAAGACAGCGTTAGGAAGTCGAGGGCTAGTCTTGACACGGGGAAGAAGAGTCTCGCCTGTCAACCTCTGTGTACCTTTAGAAGGTGTCATCTAGTTAGCAACCATTGGCATATTCCCATTTTTTATCTTAAGTTTAATAATAATTAAATGTGTTTATGGCTATTCTTTTACACCCGAGAGGTTTGTGGAAATAATACAATAATAAATACTAAATAACTATCAAAGCTAATCACATACCCGGTTTGAGGAGTTACCAAGGTTACACTGACTTATAAACAGCATCCACAGGCTTTCATCCAGGTACACTTCTAGTACAACACATCATCTAGAACTAACCTACTCTGAGGGTAGTGAAGACAAACTCAAACCTGAATGAAATGACTCAACCGCAGGAGAAAGACCAATTCATTCATATTCTCAACCCCCTTTCAACAGTGATTCCCTTCATTTTGAGAACACTAACTACTCCACTACCATACTAATTTAATGCGTAATGACAAGATGCAAACGTTAATGAACAGTAGAATGTTGTGTGGACAGAAAAACGATTTTGGATTTGGGGAAAGGATGCTGTGCTTTACACATGGCCCATTTACATCATATATCGCCCGCTTAATCTGCAAGATAATGTTTTGTTCACTTTAAACGTAAATGTTGCCACTGACTATGGATTGACAGTTCAGCCATGTGATAAATAATCGTTAAATTTTTTGGGGGGCTCCTTGATTTAAGATTCCTGCGCAATTCTACGTATTTCAGGGGCCAGGTAAGGACCCATCCCTGAATCCCAAGCACGTCTGTGGATCGGGGTGACCTGTGTTTGGCATGGCAACAGCGTTGTGTGGGAAGCCTGCGGAAGCACTGAATCTTTAATGTGCCTGGAGACGGGAGGCGAGGATGTGCGGTGTTGACCTAAAAAACCCTGCCGGCACTGAGAGCCGAGAGGGGAGGGCTGCCGAGGAGGTGGGGGGAGCTTGTCGACGGGAGAAGAGAAAGGGGGTCGCCTTTCCTCACCGTTTCTCTAGTTGTACCCAATACGTCATTAACATACCACATCGACAGCTGAGCTTTAAAGGAAATATCAATCTGGGTATCTGGACCATTACTGGAGCTATCTCTCTGCTAAAAGATACCACAGGCTTCGTGTGGCACAGAACCAATATCTCTGTGGGCTAAAACACATTCACCTAATGAATGCAGCGAAGCACAAAAGCCTGCAGATGGACCCAATGGTAGCTAGCCAATACAGTGGGGTGGCGTGAGGTTGAAATACACTGAGGGTAGGGACTGAGAGAGGGAGTGTCGCTGGGGACTGATGGGTAAAAACACTAGATACTGTTAATAGGGGTGGATACTGTTGATAGGGGTGGATACCGTTAATAGGAGTGGATACCGTTAATAGGAGCGGATACCGTAAATAGGAGCGGATACCGTAAATAGGAGCGGATACCGTAAATAGGAGCGGATACCGTTAACAGGAGTGGATACCGTTAACAGGAGTGGATACCGTTAAGAGGAGTGGATACCGTTAATAGGAGTGGATACGGTTAATTGGAGTGGACACGGTTAATTGGAGTGGACACGGTTAATTGGAGTGGATACGGTTAATTGGAGTGGATACAGTTAATTGGAGTGGATACAAGTTGCCTCTTAGCATTATGAACATTTACCAATAGAAGGCTAACTCTTTCAGGCGAAGACAACCGAGCAAAGCAGACACTGGCAGTTCCCAGAATACTGTGTGAAAGTCATTTACTGTGTTAAAGTCAGTTCCCAGAGTACTGTGTGAGGGGAATTTTCAGTCTGACAGCCTCACCAATGTCGTCATCAGTGCGATCCATTGGGTCCTTTTCAAGACAGTCCCGCACAATGTCTCGGCTCATGAGGGGGTCTGACGCTCGCTCCATGTCCTCCTCATCATCGTCCTCCTCGGAGTCAACGGCGGTCTCTGGAAGGCCACTGAGATCCATGTCTCCCGGCTCGTTCTCCGTCGCCTAAGGGTTAGAGAAAGGATTAATATGAGTACATCATACTGGATAGGGTCATTCAGGATCCATTCACCAAGGATCTGGTCATCTGGAACCAAGTCACCCGGAACCAAGTCACCCAGGATCAAGACACCCAGGATCAAGACACCCAGGATCAAGACACCCAGGATCAAGACACCCAGGATCAGTAATCCACAGCAAAATCAACCAGGTTCAAGTAATCAAGAGTCAACAACAACACATCTTATTTCACTGGCACATGAACCATCAACCTAAGTTGGTGAGTTCTGGTAACATGGAACATGGTCACTGGTCCATACAAAGCATTCGTTTCATCTCACATCTGGCAACACACAGGTGGGCTGAGCCGTGGGGTTGGTAAAACAGAATTCGTTTTTTTTGCGCAACAACCTTACATAATGTGGGCAAACAGAATACAACAAAACCATCTTTAAATCAATCCTTCAAAATCAGCAAATGGGTATAAACCACGCAGTACAACAAAGATGAGACTTCCAGGGCCAAGAGTCTTCATCAGAACATCTACTAAATAAGACTGGAAAGATTTGTGTGTGATGTACTGTATGTGAGAGACATACGTCAACACTCCATTCCAAACAGTCAACTTTGCATAAAACCGCCTGCTCATTTCTCACAACTCTATCTTTCCTCTCGCTCCCTTTCCACCTAGAACCCGATAACCTTGTTAAAAGATTGAGATAAAATAGCAGGAGAGTGAGAGAGAAATGAACAAAGACAAGGAGCGAAAATAATGAAATTGACAAAGTCACATTGATATTAATAGAGAGCTCAGGGCTGCCATCAAAGCTTCTAACATGCTATAAATATCTTAGAGAGGCTATATTACACATTTGGCACCCTGAATACAAGCACCTCGAGAACAAAAAACAGGCACAAAACACAGTGCTGAAAACTGAAAAGAAACACCAGATCTGTTGAGTGCTAACCAACTCCACTTACCTGAATATGGTACTTAAAGTCGTGCCTATTCACAGAAATAGCTGAAAACAGCGTTGCCTTTGCAAAATGCCTGCAAAAGCCTAATCCAAGACGCATCTTCACCACCAGGGCAGCCAGACTTGTTTAAATTTTTCAGAGATTGAAAGAGTCCTTGTCTCTCATTGAACACGGCAATATGTCATTCCTACTTAACCTTCATGTGCAAACGTCTCATTAATGATTCAGGGCCCCATCTGATTGGCCAGTCAGCCTACAGGGGGGGCAGTGCAGTGGGAGGGGCCTAATGGGGCGAGGGGGGCCTGGTTATTCCCCTGGTACAGGTGTCAACAAGGAGACAGAAACAGCCAGAACGCTTAAGACCATAGAATATTGGTTCACAGTCCTACAGGGAATAACTAAGTTCTAACATCAGCAGCAATAAAACCAGAGAAAAACACATCGGCCTTCAGCTTCACCTGGATGTCAAAGTCAATGTCTACTGATGCCTGAAAAACCTTCCACAACAGCAAACACTGCTACCATGCTCCCCACCTCAAGCGGAGACTAAAAACCGTCAATGTCCTATAATAAGACAGATCACTAGACATGCTCATGGAGTCTATTATTGGCTAACAGTAGAAGCCAGGGTAGTCATCGAACAGCACTGTTTGTTGGCAACATGATGGTGTAAATTCCATATTAGCCACCCAGCTAGGTTACACCTGTCTAGCAATTTCACATCGGCCACACCCACCCACCTTTCACCTCCATCATTCACCACAGCGGAGTTACGACCACTTTAGACAATTTACTGGGAATTTGAAACCACCGAAATCTAATGAAAACATGAAATAACTTGAGATATCAGGGCAGAGCATAAACCCTCTAAGTATAAGCAAGTATGGATGTGCGGATTAACGCGTGCGAACATCAATGTGCCTTTATTAACATATGTGGATTTATGTGTGGATTATTGTGCATGTGATCCATAAATGTGCAGTGAGGAAAATAAAGGGGTTGTGGGTGGGGGGGGGGCTTCAGTAGTTAATATTTCAACAGGCCTATTCTTGGATCAATGCTTTCAAGCCTCCTTCTAAAGAACCAATTTCATGATTTATTCAGACCCAAAACAGTCGTCATGTTTGTCAGGGAATTACAGTACAGATGCTGCCCTGTACTTGTTGCCCGGGAGACAAATAATAACCACTCCGGCCGCCATGGCTCCTGGGAAAAAAACGGACTGAAGGATGAACAAGAAGCGTGGTCTAAAACTGTAATAGTTATCTAATCATAAAAATATAGTCTTATCATCAGACAACAATGGCTTACATATTATTTGAGCATGTAATTGCTTTTAGTTCTTTGTAAAGCGGTTGAAGCAACACATCAGATTGTCTGTAGATAGATAGATAGATAGTTTGTTTTATGTGATCCTGTGTGTTCACATGTGTCTGTGTGTTCACAGGTGTCAGGGTTTTTACAGGTGTTCTCTCAACAGTCCTTCACATTAGGCTCAGGGACTGTTGACGTGACACCTAGAAATGAAAAGCTAGAATTAAAGATTGCTGTGAAGGCAGATACAGATTCCAAGGCCATACCTCTAAGTCTTGTCATGCCTGGATGAGGCTATGATTGGTTGGGAAAGGATAACTGAAAGGGAACAATTGAAAGAGGAAAGGCTACTGACAGAATGATCCTGGACAGAGAACTGCCAAAACAAAAAGGTAGATATAGAGATACAGATAGATAAATAAATAGAGGAAATAGAAAGTATTTAATATAGTGGTAAACCCAGACCTAAAAATAACACAGCAGACGGAATAAGGGCAGGCCACAACCCACCCCCCACACAACCTGCCCTCTCCTCCCCCCCACCCACCCCCTCTACACAACCTGGCCCCACCCCCCCACACAACATGCCCTCTCCAACCAACCCCCACCCCTCCACATAACCTTACCCAAACCCTCCGCACAACCCCCCTTCCCAACACACAACCTGGTCCTACCCCAACACACAACCTGCCCTCTCCAACCAACCCTCCACATAACCTCGCCCCAACCCTCCGCACAACCCCCCACCCAAACACACAACCTGGTCCTACCCCTCCACACACAGTGCACACAGACTGACACCAACTAACATACAAGCACACAGACTGACACCAACTAACATACAATCCCACAGGCAAACCCCAGCGTAAGAATCACACAGACTACAAAATCCAATCACACAGATCGCCGACAGACAGTAGGGTGGAAGGTCAGGAGCCAATGGGGTGCTTGCATGTGTTAAGAAGATTAGGTTCAAATGGCTTTGAGCCCCGACCGTCAAAACCCATGGAGGGCGGAGCCAACTAAATGGCCATATTAGATGATGGCGTCATTTTGGGAATGGTACGGCAACTTTACCGGAACGTTTGTGAGGCTATACAGGTTTTGGGGACACTAAAGGGACGTTGCAGAGGGGGCCTGAACTTACCTGGTATATATCTGACAGACTGCTGCTCCCAGAGTCGCTGGTGACACTACATCCTGATTGGCTGGAGGACACGTGGGTCACCTGTGGGTGTAGGCCGTCGGCCAGGTGGAGTCGGCTGAAGTCTGCGGGGAGCTGCGCGCACACACACACACACACACCACGCATGCGCGCACACACACACAGAAACGGACAGATGGTCAGTTTCACCAGTCTCAACACACTCGCGGCTGTCAGGAGTTTAAAAGCCACTTGGCTGCACGGTGGGTGTAATGCTTGTTGTTCCCTGAACCAAAACCCTGGAACGGAATAAGTCTACTTTCTTTTGTAGTCTGTTTTGTCCTACATGTACACTGATGCTTGAAAGTTTAGAATAACTCATTAATAAAAACATGGTTTTGAAAAGAAATATGGCAAAATTGGATTTATAGCGATTAACAAGGTTTGAAATAAGATTTTTTTAACTGAAATAATAACTGCGTCCTTCAAACTTTGCTTTCATCAAATAATTCTCAATTAGCAGCAATTACAGCCTTGAGATTTAACCCCATGCTTCCTGACACACCTCCCACAAATTGGATTGGCTTGATGGGCACTTCTCACGTACAATAAGGTCAAGCTGCTCCCACAATAGCTCAATGGGGTCGTGAGCCGATTGTGCTGTCCACTCCAATATAGACAGAACAGCAGCTGACTTCTATTTCCCTAAAAGGTTCTTGCATAGTTTGGAGTTGTGCTTTGGTCATTGTCCTGTTGTAAGAGGAAATTGGCTCCAACCAAGCAACATTCACAGGGTGTGGCAATGTGTTGCAAAATTAAATGATAGCCTTCTTTACCCTGCACAAATCTTCCACTTTCCACACCCAGATCACATTGCCTCCACCTTGCTTGACAGATGGCATTTAGAGTTCCTCCAGCATCTTTTAAATTTAGTCTGCATCTCACTTCCCTGTGATCTCAACACATCAAATGTATATTTGTCTGTCCATAACACTTTTACCTGTATCTTCCTGTCTGTGTTCTTTTGCCCATTGAGTCTTTGCTTTTCATTTGCCAGTCTGAAATATGCCTTTTTTTTTTGCAACTCTGCTTAAAAGTTTAGTATCCCGGAATCGCCTCTTTACTTTTGACGTTAAAACTTGCGTTTTGAGGGTACTACTTAATAAAGCAGTCAACTGAGGACCTGTGATGTTTCCATTTCTCAAACTAGACACTATATTATGTATCCTCTTGCTCAGTGATGCCCCAGGACCTCCCACTCCACCGTCTATTCTGAGTACCGTATACGATGTTCTGTGTAGGGAATAGTACACTGAGTTATATGACATTTGCAGTTTCTTGGCAATATTTTGCATGGAATAGCCTACATTTCAAAAAAAAAAAAAAAAAATACATAGACTGAAGGGTTTCAGAAGACTGTTCTTGATTTCAGGCCATTTTGAGCCTGTAATCAAACTCACATTCTCCAGATTGTTCTTTAATAGCACAACCATAGCCTTATAAAATGATAAACATGGATTAGCAAACAAACATGTGTCCGCAAAACACCGGACGGATGGTTGCTAATAGTGGGCCTCTGTATGCCAATGTAGATATTTGATAATAAACAGCCGTATCCAGCTACAATATTCATTTGCAACTTTAACACTGTCGACACTGTATTTCAGATACATTTTATGTTCTAATAACAAAAATCTTCTCTTTTTAAAACACAGACATTTCCAAGTGACCCAGAACTTTTGAACCGTAGTATATATTTCCGTTGTGTAGCCATGACCCTCCATAGGCTACATGAGCACTGGTAGAGATGGTGCGCATTGAGAGCACAGAGGTAAAAAAAAAAAGTTTAAATGTACAAATGAGACAGTATTGGAGCTAAACGCCCAGTAATCTGACAGACGGTAGTCCCCAGAGGGACGTTTGATGAGAGACATTCTGAATTTCTTCTACGGCATTCATTCAATTTAAATTAAAAAGGCATTAACCAAACTCACTCCCCTGTGATTACAAAGCCATATTTACAGTTTAATAATGTACATGAACAGTTATTAATGAAGTCTGCGTTTAACGTCTTTCATATAATTCATAATCGTTAATTACATTTCCCACTTTGATGATCTCCATGGGGAACCGTAACAGAGCTTTAGACAACACTGGTTTTAGTAGGAGACACATTTATTCGACGTGAAAATAATACGCTATTTTTAAACGTGGCTCAACAGATCAAATCCGCCTGTGACAACTCCAATTAACCAACACTTATAAATGTGCACTCCTGATACATTGTCAATTGAATTTCGAAGCGCTTTACATTATGATCCATCGTCAATTGAATGAGTGACGTGTTTGGTTGGCAAACTTTGATTGTCCATAGTAGCCAAGCTCCTTGTGTATAGACATTAGCTACAGTCCATGGTACTGGGTCCTCATGTCTGGGTGAGACTGACTGGGATTAAAAATAGGGTCTCCAGCATGTCTCAAGACAGGGTTAGCTAAAATCCTTTCAGCAAGACGTCAGTAAGAACATAACCAATAACACTTGGTCTCATCATGATGATACAGTGGCTAGCGCTGAGGAAGACGGTTGTCCATCATTCTGTAATTTTCATTTAAAAAGGGTAGGAGCCTAATGACTGCCATTCCAAAGATGACCTTTCATGTCTGATAGACCCTTCCAAATCCCATTGGTAGAATTAGAATTAAAGCTAAAGGAAGAAAATGGTTCAGCTAAACTAACATAACTGTAACATGTTATTTTGATATATTCTGGAGCGTGAATCCATAAGCATACATCTGTCCAAACAGACACTAGGCTATTTCCGGACTCAACAAATCATTAAATGTATTAAAAGTTAGGCTCTAGTTCTCCAAGAGGCAATATTAATATTTGAGTAACACACTTTTCTATTTATATATTGCCATGCCCAAAGCTTGCTTCATAAAGTTGTTCCAAACAAACCCATCCCTAAACCACAATTAATAATTTAATATTTACATGGAATAGTTCAGCGCATGCAATTAAACAGCTTCATATATTAGCAGTGCCTAAAATATTTAGACCTAAATACAAACTACTGGAGAACTCAATTCAAGGTATATAGACTAGCACTGCAACAACAAATTGATAAGAGTTATTAATAACAAAATATATGTTGATATCGAATAATTCGGTCTACACAAGATGCTGCAAAATATATTTTGAAAGATGGCAGAGGCTACAATGGAAGAAAGTTGCAAACAACAAAAAACTTCAAAAGTACTGAATAGCACAGCTTAACATTTAAGAATTGTTTTTCTTTTTTTTTTACACAGAACAAATTTGGGTCTTGGGACAGGAGCATGAATTTAATGCATGAGTATTTAAAAAGAAAATGTGTTGTAGCCATGATGATAAACAGTGCTCAGCACGGCAAGTTAATAAAGGGCAAATTTAGTATTCATGGTACTACTTTTTCTAATATAGAAATAGTTGAACTTGAATGCATAGCTGATTCGATGTTAACGTTGTTTCACAACAAACAGGTGATTTCCTTCAGCACTTTGACGTTGTATACAGTGCATCCGGAAAGTACTCACAGCCTTTTTCCCACATATTGTTATGTTACAGCCGAATTTCAAAATGGATTAAATTCCTTTTTTCTCTCACAATTCTACACACAATACCCCATAATTACAAAGTTTGTTTAACATTTTTTATAGATTTAAAATATAAACATGTAAATAAGTATTCACAGCTTTTGTTCAAAACTTTGTTGAAGAACCTTTGGCAGCAATTACAGCTTTTTTCACATATTCATTCCAAAGCAACTCCTTTGTTATCTTGGCTGTGTGCTTAGGGTGGTTGTCCTGTTGGAAGATGAACCTTTGCCCCAGTCTGAGGTCCATATCTCTCTGGAGCAGGTTTCCATCAAGGATGTCTCTGTACATTGTTGCATTCATCTTTCCATCGATCCTGGCTAGTCTCCCAGTTCCTGCCACTGATAAAACATCCCCACAGTATGATGCTGCCACCACCATGCTTCACTGTAGGGATGCTATTGGCCTGGTGATGAGCGGTGCCTGGTTTCCTCCAGACATGACCCTGGGCATTCAGGCCAAAGTGTTCAATCCTTGTTTCATCAAACCATAAAATGTTGTTTCTCATGGTGTGAGAGTCCTTCAGGTGCCTCCAGATGGGCTGTCATGGGTCTTTTACTGAGAAGTGGCATCAGTCTGGCCACTCAACCATATAGGCCTGATTGGTGGAGTGCTGTAGAGATTGTTGTCCTTTCAGAAGGTTATCCTCGCCTTACAGAGCAATGCTGGAGCTTTGTCAAAGTGACCTTTGGGTACTTGGTCACTTCCCTTTTTTCCCGTTATCATTATGGGATATTGGGTGTAGGATTTTGAGGGGAAGAAATTATGTAATCCATTTTGGAATACGGCTGTAACATGACAACATGTGGAAAAAGTGAAGCGCTGTTTACTTTCCAGATGCTCTGTAGTTCAGCAGCTTTATAAATGAATAATTTATAACATAGTTGTTAATTGCAGCCTTAAAATAGAACATACATTTTACCACACCCAAGTGTATACAAGGTAAAAGATGAAAATGCATATCAATTATATCAGATGCTTGCCTAAATTTAAATAGCTGAGCGATGGACTATGATGTCCTAAGCAGTTAAATGGAATATTGGTTGTAGCCTGGATAATAAGGTGAATTTCCAACTAAATCAGTTTGAAAGATTTGATAGACATTTCACCTTAAACATTTTTTTATCACTGTTCTTCACACAGACTGTCTTCACGACAGGGCTGTAAGGACCTAATCAACAACTTTTAAAAGGTGGGGAAACAGAATTTCTGCTCTTTTAATTATCACTTCGAAATTGTCTTTATTCTCTGCAATATATTTAACACATATTTAAGCATAACATATCACTTCTCAACACCATGCAACACAGCAGTAAGGTATATACACGAACAAAAACTGAATTCTGAATTTGGAAACCAATTCAACGACGCAGAGCTAAACCCACACAGCCTAAATGGGTTTTCACCATCAAAGCAGAGGCATTTATATTAACTTGCCGTGCTGAGCACTATCCATCTTCAGTCAATAAGGTGTTTTCTCTTTAAATGTTCATGCATTAAACTTTACATTGAATCCTTAAAGGTAAAGTGGTACCAAACTACTTGGTACGTTTTTTCGGTCCTAAAAGACTTGCAGCAGCCACCATCCTTCCAAATGTTTTGTATGCTGCGTCCCGTGTAGACCAAACTAATCCATAATCAAATCCGTTGCCAACAATTTCAAGCATTGATTTTATTGATTATTATCGATTAGTTGTTGCAGCCCTATGGGCCACATAAAGAAAAATAGCCCATTGCCCAATACCAGTGACAGCGTTGTCATTGCAAGGTGTCAAATATAGCCATCACATCTCATCAACCAACTCTGTGCACCGTACCGCACACCGGACCTGGGGGGCTGAACCAGAGGCTGAACCAGGGGGGCTGAACCAGAGGCTGAACCAGGGGGGCTGAACCAGAGGCTGAACCAGGGGGGCTGGATCGGGGTGGCTGGCTAAAATGAATGGGGTTTCAACACTATTAGGGTTAACTAGAAACAGCACTGGGATTAAATGGAACCATGTAATTAGGATTATGAAGGTTTATGAAATAATTAGGCACAAGCCCACTGCCACCAATAGACTAGGGCACAGTAATGGTCGTCTTGCAAAATGATGTTGCCAAACTACAAGTCAGATATGGACTTTATTTGAAATACACGTTAGAGTATATTTTACACTGTTATAATAAGCAGGTGCAAATTATGAAAGAAAATCATTAAAGAAACTTTCATGAACATTAGAAACTTGGTCTGGTCTTAACCAGATGGGTGCATGGTAGCACATATGCCAAGATCAAAAGGACCTAACCTTGCCTGGTGGAAACGAAACTGCCTATAAACAGAAGAACCTCATAACTGTAAAGCATGGAGGGAGTGGTATTATGGTTTAGAGTTGCTTTGCTGCTTCGTATTCTCGCCAACTAACCATCAGAGTAAACCCTGAATTGCATATTTTACCAGAAAATTATTGAGGAGAATGTGAGTCAAAGCCTAGAAACCCTACCAAAATGAAGTTGGGGAACTTGACGCAGACTGTGCATGCAAGGCCCTTAAACATTTGCTGTAAGAGACAGTTTAGCTACACAAAGTTGCCCCACTGAGCCAAAGGGTGAAACACCAGCAATTGAAACAGGGGTGTTTACAGGACCCTCTGTTCATTGGTCCAGTCAGTTCTGACAAAATGTATGCTAGCAACAACCAGGCCTGCTAAGCCGTTCTAATGAGCGCTGCTGCTGCTGGTATGCTAACCGCTGTGTATTTACATGTGTCATTGCCGTTAGCACGCGATTTTTCAGGTCAACAGCTATAATCCACATCTAGGATTGTGAGCATTCCTTCTGCCCTACATCCAGACTTTGGCCAAAACAAATCGCACAAAAATAATCAAATCAGCTCTTTCTGAGCCAGAGCCAAAAATGCTGTCTTTATATTTACAATCGGCAGGTCACAGAGGATTACAGCTGTGCCGTCCTCTAATGCTCAAGCCACAGCACAACACTCCCTTCCACTTGGGCCACCATAGCGAGCAGATGTGCCGTTGCTCCCGAAATGACACCGTAGACCCAATGACCTAGATAGCCCCACAGCCAGGGGATGAGAAGGGAAAAGCTGGCGGCAGCTCAACGGGGATTCAGAAAGCATTGGAGGGGGAATGGAGAAACTGGGTCCATGTCTGGATGGATGTCCTAGCTTGGAGCCTCTCAAATCTACCAGGAGACGGAAGGACTGGCAATGCATGAACAGGGCGGATGGGAAAAGTAGTTCTGAAGAGGGAAATGGGCTGAAGTTGGATGACCAGATTTGACGGAGCCTATCCCAGAGTTCCCCTTGGCCTTGGGCCGTGCCGACGACGACGGGGGGTTCTCATTTCCCTTAGTCTGGCGGATCAAGAGATTAAAGCCCTTTGGGCTTGTTGTATGATTAAACAGGCCTGATATTCTGTCTGCTGAGGCTCACCAACCCTGCCCGGTGACAACGACCAAAGCACCAGTGGTACAACCGACTGGACTAGCGTGGAACAGACAGATACGACACCCACACTGTACACATGAGACATCCATCACAGAGGACTACCACTCATAGTAATTCAACAGCATTCAATCTGCCGGCATTGCCTAGCAACGCGCATGAGGGATCTGAGAGAATGTGTGTGTGTAATGTTTGTTCAGAACTTCAGATTTATTTCTTTTTTCCCACTAGCTTTAGCAAAGTTAACATGCCTCCGTGTCACTAATCCCTTAACATGAAATTGACTTAGAAACAGGGTGAGTAATTAGATACACTGACAAACTCATCATAGCTATGCTACTATGACAACCACCTACTCTCACTAAACAGACATGCAGCTTCACCATGTTAGTCACAGGCATGATGTCACCACTCCAGAAATATGACACCCCCCCTTTGTTATCAGTCCCCTACTCTCACTAATAAATATGCGCATGTATTAATATGCTAATATGCCTAAACAAACAAACGACTTATTTCTTGCTGGGGAGATGAGCAGAGAGACAGAATGAGAGAAATAAGAGAGAGAGTAGGCTAGATCAGTGTGATAGATAAATGCCACAGACCCTTGACCAAACGGTGTCTGTGATTCCCAGCTACAGACGCGAGGCCTGGGCATGCTGAGTGACGCCAGCCACTGCTGACAGACAATCAATTCATTTACAGTTCAAGTGCGAATTTCTCAGTAGCCTCCGAATGTCTTCCTGACCGCTGTTTGCAGCCCGGCTGTCCCTGCCAGTACCGTGGACAGCAGCCCCGAAGAAGGCTTCCGCGCTCACACAACGACAACTACCGTGCAAAGCCCATCATCTACGACAGATATATCCGCGTGTTGCATTCGCAAAATACACTTACACCCCCCAGGGGCGTGTCACGCAGGAAATAGAAGGTACTGTTACCTAAGAGGGTGTTGAAACATCCGGAAGAACCAAGGCCATGGCGGTGGAACATTTCACCGCGAGACAGCATGACAGCGAACACATGGCAGCGCTGACTAACCCCCCCCCCCGGCGATCCCGGAACACGTACACCGGCAAACCGATGAATAGGCTCCTGATCCAGGGCTCCAACCCACTGCTGGCCTGTAGACTAGTGGGCCCCAAGTATTCATTCATCTCAGCTCCAAGGAAACCTGACGCGTATCCAATATAGAGTAGATAATCACATCCAGAGACTGGGTCACGGACGGGGGGTGGGAGGAAGAAGAAAGAAACGTGCACGTCGATACTTACGGGGTTTTTATCTTGCTGGCTCGGGACTCCATGGCTGGCCGCAGCTGCTAATGGTTTCATAATGATACAATATACGCCGGGGTGACATGTAACATCCTGCATCCAGCTCCCTATGCTACAGCCCGCCGCTCCTCCCTACAGAGGCATCCAGCGGACCGTCTCCGGGAAGAGGGGAGGCGCTGTGGCCGGCCACAGACTCAGGCGCTGGCAGCAGCCCCGCGTCGGCGGTTCAACTCCAGGCAGAGACGACGGCCCAGCCCCCCCGCTACGCTCTTCCAACAAGCAGACGCATTCAAGGGACGAAGGGGAGCGAGGGGGGAAACACTGACTATCCAAGCGAGCAGGTCTCCCTCGATTTGGATGCCAACGCCAGATCTGGTAGATTCCTCCTTCCGCTGAACCCCGACGCGTGTACAAAGACGGAGAGAAATGTATATATATTTTTTGGGAAAAGGCTAAAATGGCTGACAGCACTTTCACTCACGTTCGCTCCCCGATCCACCGTGTGTGTGTCTCTCCCTCTCTCTCTCTCTCTCTCTCCCTCTCTCCCTCTCTCTCTGTCTCTCTCTCTCTCTCTCTCTCTCCCTCCCTCCCCTTCCTGCTCTCTGGCTGTCGACGGGAGGCTGGCTGCACACGCGCGCACGCCTAAGGCTTGGCCAACATTACAATCATCTGAGACCCAGGAGCCACCGCCTCCACGAGCTGGGCTTTGTTAACACCGGTCCTGGTTCATTTGTGGACCAAAGCAGGGGAAAGCGTGTGTATGTTTGGGAGGGGTAAGCCGGGTTTGTGTGTGTGTGTGTGTGTGTGTGTGGGGAGGGGGGGTGAATAGGAACCGCCCTCTCTCCCTGATGCTGCTGCCTGCTGTTCTACTCCAACTGACTGGATGGCTTAAAGAGAGATGGAGCGGGATGGAGGAAGAGAGGAAGACTGAGTGACTGAGGGAGGGGGGGTGAGGATTAATAGGCTACCTACAGATAAGAGAGATCCACTGGGAGATGGAAGGAAGAATAGAATGAAGGGAGAAAAGGAGAGCAAAATGCTGCGAGAACTCCAAAGGGAACATGGGAGAAAAGGACAGAGTGGGTGAGAGGGAGGGACAGGGTTGAGAGGGTGGGGGGGGGGGGTCGAGGTGTCGAGCCCCAGCGAGAGTAACGCCATTATCACGCTCACTTCAGTGGAGGACCGCTGTTGGCATGGCAACGGAACCAGGGAAAGCCATTTTGACAAGTGAGAGTGAAAGAGAGGACGAGAGAGAGGACGAGAGATGGAGAGTAAGAGACAGCAGAAACTTCAGTGGTGAGAAGGGAGGGAGGAGGGCCTAATGGAGACAGTGGGACGTGAAATAGAAGAGGAAGAAGACTTTAGAGACAAACGCCAGTCCACTGAAATCGGTGTGACAATGATGTCATTGCTGTCACACGGCTGGAGCAGAGTAACCACGGCGACTGAGCATGGCCCAAGCTAACAGGTCCTCTGGTGGTTACTGTGGCAACAGAAGTGTAGATGCAGAGCTAGAAGGGGAGACAGTGAGACAGTGGGAGAAAGAGAGAGATGGAGATAGAGGAAAAAAAAGATGTCCACCTACATCCCTCTAGGGAAAAGACCCGCATCGATCATGGGTTGGTATCACATCACTGACAGGACTGATATATCTATCAAATGACAACATGCAAGCACGAACACACAAAGTATGTGTGTATATGCATGGTTTGTTTGTGTTAGTTTGGGCTTGTGTACTGCGTGTCCACACCAGTGGTCCTCTGGTTATTGGGAGGTTCCAGTCACATATGAGGTCAGTGGGCCTAGCTAGGTGACTGACACAAAGAACAGCTCTTTAAATGACAAAGCCTCGATGAACAATGGCTCCAAGGGCAATACAATCCTCTATCCCAAATGGCAACCCTACAGTGCTGCAGGATTTGGATAAAATGTTGAATCGCGAATTATTTGACAAATATTTCAACTATGATTTTGCAATTTTAAAACATGGGTGTAAACAGTGTAGATAATCTCCTTGAAAAAAGAAATCACAGCCTACATAATGTGCGGATAAACTGAATTAAAATTTCTTCAAGACAGTTTTTTATTTTACGCTTATTACCAATTTCAAGTAGCAGCCTTAACTGCTCATGTAATGGCGTTTGCTATGTTTGTGCCATTGCCATAGCTGGTTAGGCAGAATTTGTCAACCCTAAAGGTATATTGTATATTGCAGGCACCGACATTAAAGCAGACACTTTTAATAACCAGGCAATGTGGGATAATATCTTGTTTGCGACTCGCTAGCTTGAAACGAACGTCATCGCTAGCAATTGCAGTGGTAACTCATACTAAAATTGAAAACTATATAAACAAAATTAGTCCAGTTATTTAAGTAAACTACAAAAAATTTGTCCCCCGCAAAAAAAACATATGCCCAGTCCCCCACATTTAGAGCATCTCATTCAAAATCAGCCAGCCAGTCAGTCACTTAAGTTGGCGATTTGGATATTGCACATGTTGGTGTCGTAATTTCAATATATTATTATAGCACAGCTACCACGTTACGAGACAGACAGAACACAGCTACCACGTTACGAGACATAGACAGAACACAGCTTCCACATTACGAGACATAGACAGAACACAGCTACCAAGTTACGAGACATAGACAGAACACAGCTTCCACATTACGAGACATAGACAGAACACAGCTACCAAGTTACGAGACATAAACAGAACACAGCTTCCACATTACGAGACATAGACAGAACACAGCTTCCACATTACGAGACATAGACAGAACACAGCTTCCACATTACGAGACATAGACAGAACACAGCTACCACGTTACGAGACATAGACAGAACACAGCTTTAATATTAAGGGACAAAGCCTCTGAAGCAGGGCTTGTATTTACAAGTGCCTGACCTCCAGTCAACCACTGGGACTTTAGACCCACTTTGACATCATCCCTTTCACAAACACCATCCCCCCCCCCGTCCCCTCAGCGATGATGTAATGGAGTAACCAGAAAAGGCTCAGGTGCTTCTGGTGCTGAAGACTGTGTCATTAGCGTGGTCGGCATAAATCGTCAGGGGGACCGGGGACCTCATTATATCATTACATGACTGTGGCCACGGCAACGAGGGGGAGGTGGGTGTGTCTGGGGACAACGCTCAAGCTTCAATACCTCCCTAGTAACAACAAAGCTATGGGTTTGACATTCTGCTGAACCATCTCCATTTAAACGCAAAGGAAAAGGCGAGAGTGCATTGATTTTGGTTGATTGTGACACTGATGTGACAACGCTAGTAGAGCATAACATTAATAGATTCAGACTGAATCCAGGAGGCTGGTAGCAATCCTTTCGGCATCAGACGTTTGTCATGTTGGCTGCCAACCACCACGCTGGACGTTTGTCCCACGAGGGGAAGTTCTCCTTCTGCCTGCCGATGAAGCAGCATTAGGGTGCTAGGCTCACATGCACACGTATGGGGGGAAAATGTCGACAGGCGCATCGTAGGCAGACAAGTCAAACGTCAGGGTCCCCAATAAGGCGCTTACCGTCGAAACCCAGAAACGTTTCATCAACACCAAAGAAAATATTAAGGAAGAAAAGAACATGTAATAAATAAAACTTATTAACCCATTCATTTCCTTGGAACTAACAAGGACAGTTTCTGGGCATCTCTCAAACATTAAAAGCTTGTATGCAAAGATCTCCTCATTTAGCCAGTACAGAAGATTACCAACATACCAGTGCACAGACAAGGTGCTGAAGAAACATCCAGTCCATGTTGTCTACAAGTCAAGTACCAAACAAAATCAAAAGCTAACAGCTCGCCAGACCCGGACCATTCAAAGGTTAACCAAAGCAAAAGCTCTTATCACAGAATAAGCACCGGAATCGGCCAGACATTTGCACATGGGCCTAGTTGTAGTGAAGCAACTGCTACAATTGGTTAAAATAGTCAACTTAACGCAACTGAACTGAATGCCACCTCACTACCACAATAGACGGTGGCATTCCTACAGCAGATCACCTTCACATCTACCTGAGCTAATTAGCATGCACAAGGGGAGAGCCTCCAGGCTGGTTAAAACGCAGAATCTGCATATCAATAAGGGGTCAGGGCGGCTAATACATGGCTACCGCCTGCTCCTCTGTGGGCCACATCCTGGGGTGGGGTACAAGGGGATCAACGCCTCGTCCCTGACAGTGCGGTTCTCACGCCACATGAGCCGGTTCAAGAAGTATCAGCGCATTGTGCTGGTCTTGGCACGCATTGCCATATGTTGGCAGGGGCAAATTTCCTGTCCTTGCAGGATGTGGAGAGGATTTCCTATAGAAACCAGGAAGAGGGGGTCACTAGGATATTGTCCCAGACTCCTCCCAAGATCAAGGGCCAGTTAGCAGGTTGAAGACACGCAGGAGGAAAGATCACACGTTCTTTAAGTTCAGTCAGACCAACGTGATGTTAGGACATAGTCTCCAAAATGTTTGACAGCTGTAGGAATATTTAAAAGTGGGTCTGAAGGTCTGAAGTGGGTCAATAATTTGTTCTGAAATAAGACAAAACAATTACAGAGCTTAACCCTACAAAAATAACAAGCCATGGTAAACACAAGGTAGTGCTCCTGACCAACACAACTGAGCTTCTCCTTTGCAGCAAAACATTTTGACAGCATATGACCGGCTGAGTGACCGGCTGCCTGACTGGCCGGCTGACTGACTGACTAATTTAGTCAAGGCATTTAGGAGCAAAAGGGCAGTTCCGGTTAAAGGTCAAAACTCTTTTGGAAATACAGAAGAAAGAAACCAACGACAGGGAGAGTATGGCCTGTTCCAGTCAGGCATGTGACCACCGGACAGCCACATGTCATTACCCGCTGTTGACAGGAATATGGGGTCAGTGAGGGGTTGTCATAGTAGAAGCACAACTGTTACAGACCATCTCACGCCTCCTACTCATCAAACGTCAATAAAGACGTGTGATTGGGGGAAATGATGGCACATCTCATGTTGTGAGATTTGCTTTTGCAACCCTGCAATATTCCTTCTGTAACTGTTGGCTGTACCTGCACCAAAACCCTCCCAGCACATTTCCTTCACCTACATTTCCATGACCAATCAGAGCCCATTTTCTTTTGTGTCCCATCCCACAACAAGTTTGCAATTGCAATAGAATTCCAGTATTGAATCTTAACGCGTATCGCAGTGGTGGCTAATCATCAAGATTCCATAACATTGTGTAATACATCCACCCTGTTTCAAATCCAATTGCAGGCTTAGCTACACTCAATAACACTACAGTATGTAACTGTCTGTCCATAGATGGGTAACATGGGAACTACAAAAATCTAAAAGTCTATCCACTCCTTATTTTCTATCCCTGGCTTAGCCAAAAAGAACCGCATAATCGAGAGCAGAGTAAAATGGAGAAGAGTAAAATAGAGTAAAAGGGAAAAGTGGAGTGAAAAAAAAAAGAAAAAGACGCATTTTCCTCCCCAGATGGTCATTACAGAAAGCGGGTCTTTGTGACAGTTTACATTTAAACCTGAGGCTTTTGAATCCTTGCGACAGCTGAACCTAGGCACAGCAGAACAGGCAGTCACAAAGGACAGCTCTAAAAATAGTTCCCGTTTTTCCACGGGCACGTCTGTCTGACAGGATTGTCTCACTCTTGCTTTCTCGCTCACTTCTGCCCTGTTCTGAAATGAATGTTCATATAATACTCATATGTCTTTCCCCTCCATGTCTAATAGTTTGGTTCTGAGCCAGCAGTATTTCAAGAGGCCAACAGGATTTGGATCTGATGAGGGAGTTTTGATCAAAAGCAATATTCCAGTGATAAGAGAAATATAAAATAAATATATATACTGTATTGTAGGCTATTCAAGTCATGGTTTGAAAAAAACGATAGTATTGCCTTCTGCGTTTGCACTCTTGAAAATCGCTTTAACATTACTTAACGGTTGAGATTAGCAGTTCCTCCATCAGCTAAATTGCAGTCATTATCTAAAATTTTTTGTCCTTAGGCGCTTTGGAAATCGGTTTTATCAAGCTCACATCACTGATTCCATTCCCTCTTCAAATTCCTTAACTGAACATACTGTGCTTTTGTTATGTTTAATGGTTATTGCAACACATCAGAGCCGATTAGACTTATTTTTAGATGTGAAATTGTGAATCTCTACTAAATCCCGAATTGCCTTACCATTTAAAATGCCAATAATATTGCAAGACGGAAAAACATTTTTTGTTTGGAACGCCAGCTTTTCTCCTCTTGTCAGGGATGTAGGTATAAAAGGAAACACTGTCATTCCAGACACCATGAAATGAAAAGGTATGTCTGAAAGCCTATATCTAAAGACTAAGACATAAAAGCAAGAGACTGAGAAACACACACCACATACAAACACAAATAGCACTAGCACTGACAGCTACAGAGCACAGGTCAGCACGAGCACACTTACACACACACGTACACACGCACGCTCACACACAGTGCGTTCATTGTTACAGTACCTGAGCTTTTATGCATTCCTGGGAGCGATCAGGATGACATGAAAGGCGTGGAAAGAAAAAGAAGCAGAGAGTAAGATGGGCCATTATCAAACAAGTCACTCGGGAATGAAGACAGGATCAGGCCCAAAGCTTCATTAGCCTGGATCAGCTAGGCAGAGTTACCAGCAGAAACACACCAACATGTATATTGGTGTTTATTATTAACAGGTTAACAGCACATTATGGATCCCTCTAAACGCGCACTGAATCCCCCTGGCGTGCATGAACACAAAAAAGGTTCCATGGCAACAAGACAAACTCATACCCTAAACACACACACACACAGTGACACAAACTGGTACACACCCACATTATGAAAAATAAATTGGAATCATCATTAAAGGCGATAACTTGGGTCCCTCTTGTGGCTTCTGAATGTATTTTGAAACAATTCACACCAATCATGGACGCCAACGGGCTGATGGTGGGTTGGATGGAGGGGTGTGTGCGGGAGGAAAGGCTGTGGGGCATTGATTGGCGGAGGACATCTCCGGTCATGTGCGTTCCAGCCCTGTAATTAGGGAATAGCTGCTCAGGGCCTCGACAAGACCTTGGTGGCCTTCGTGCAAATCCCGAAGAGAGAGATTACTGGCCAATCAGGGAGGGAAAGATGGAGAAAGATAGATAACAGACAGAGACAGATAAACACCATCACAAAGAACAGTTCTTAATAGACTCTTAATTGGTGGTAGGAGATAGGTGGGAGAAAGAGAAAGCAATGAGAAATCTGTGTGGTCTGTTTCAGAAGGTCAGTGAGCGTAGTCTGTTTCAGAAGGTCAGTGAGCGTAGTCTGTTTCAGAAGGTCAGTGAGCGTGTGGTCTGTTT